>WSYQ01000436.1:0-188703 GCA_011426435.1 Lysiphlebus fabarum
TCATTCATGGTTATTATTTCAAGGCATAAATATTATTATTAATGTTAATTTATATTAATTTATTTTGTTATCATCAGCAATGATGGAAAAAATTTTTTTTTTATTTTATTTTTTAAACGCCTGGTATTGTTTTGTTTATAATATACGCACGATAGACAAAATAATAATGTTTTTTATATAATAAATATAAATAAATAATATAAAAATTAAATAAAATAATATGTATATTTTTTTTTTTTTGCAAAAGATAAGAAAATTTTGCAAAGCATTATTATTTTTTATTTTAAAAAAGAGCGACAACATATTTAATTAATAAAAAAAAACAAAAAAAATTTTACTATTTTTTATATTATTATTAATTAATTTAATAATAAATTCCATTTTAATCAGTAATAGATGATACTATTCTGATGATAAAAAATAAAAATAATACTTTGCTTATGTATTTTGAATAATTATTGATAATAGAGAGAAAACAAAAAAAAAAAAAAAGCATTTTTATATAAATATTTGCTTTTAGATAAATAATAAAATAAACAAAAAAAATAAATAAATAAATAAATAAGTGTGACAGAGGAACAGACCAGTGAGTGTATTGCCAGAGGATGTACTCTGTGAATGGGAAGATGCTGTGACGTTTTGTTCTTGCAATGGTTCACTTTGATCCTTGTTGTCATTTAGCTCTTCTGTAAATTACCCACAGGCCAAACCCAAACTCAGTGTTAACTATTTAACTTTTCATCAAATATACTTACATAATTATATTTTAATATATTTTTTAAAAAATATTAAAAACAATATAATCATCCTGATAAAAACTATTTTGTTTTTTATTTTTTTTTAAAAACAAATTAATCTATTTGAAAACAAGATATAAATTACTATCAGAAATAGATATATCTAATCAGTTGAAATAAATTTAAAAAACAAATTTTTCGTCAAAACAATACCCGGAAAAAATTATATATCCTATATATATATATATAAATATAACAAGGACAAGTAAATTTATAAAAATATAAATTAAAATATATTTATAAAATTAAATGGTTTTATTAAAATTATTAAATATGATGTATTTATTTTTAATGATATTATTGTTAAATAAATTATAGATAAATAAAATTCATCTATCTTTTGGCAATATATATAAAAAAAAAAAAAAATAAAACAACAATTAAATTGTCCCCAAAACATTTAAAGTTAATTGGACATTGAAGCAGTAAACAAAATTTTAAATGCATATCAAAAATAATTTTTATATTAATGTATGTCATTTAAAATATATATTATTATATTTTATATGATGTCATTTTATAAATGATAATATTTCTAATTGAATAAATAAATAAATATTATGAGTATAATGTTGTTTTTTGTAATAAATAAAAATTTTAATAAAATTAATAACAAAAAAAAATCAACAAAATTAATAAATATATTATTATTATTATTATTATTATCAACTAATTAAACAACTAACTAGTTAGACAAATATATTTTTTATCATAAATATTCAATCAACAATACTAATTTACAAATGTTATTTTTATTTTTTTATATAAAAATAATAAAATGTAATAATAATATTACAAGGCACTATGTTTGTGCATTGATAAATAAATAAATAAATATTAAATAATAAAACTTACCAACTGGTGAAAAACCAATTTTTTGACTTGTATGACGACGTGGAATAAATGATATTGGTTTACTAGCTTCATTTGCTGATGAACTACGTTTTCTAGTTTGTGGTAACATATCATCTTTATCACGTTCTTTTGATTTAGTCATTGCATTCATAATAGCATAATGCATATTTGTTGCAATATTATTATCTTCAGCTTTCATCCAATAATCACCTTCACCAGTCATTGCTGATCTACCAACTTCCATATAAAATATACGATCCATACAACCACATCTTCTTATTGTTGTCAACTATAAAATTAAAGTTTTTTATAACATTAATTACTTAAAAATGTTTTTTTTTTAAAAAACAATAAATACTTACTGGAAATTCAAGATAATCAGCATTTTGTTCATTTGTTATTTTAGTCATTGACAATGTTTTATCAGTTAAACGAAGTCTAAATGGTCCATGTAAATTTTGTTTTTCACCAAGTCCTTTTTTTTGTAATGACACATGCCATACATGTTCTGTAATATAATAAATATAATAAAATTAATAATTCAATAATTTATTTATATATATATATAAATTATAATATTATTGCAACAACCAAAAGTAGGTCGAGGTTCTTCACCATCCGGTCCATCACCAGTCAGACTTTGAATAGCATCAAACCATTTTTTAACTTCCTCTTCATTATCAAATATTAATGATACACATTCTTCTTTAGCATATAATGCAATAACACGTTTATTTTTACTTAAATCTTTACGACTAATATCATAACATCCTCTTAATTGTATACATCTTTTTGGCGGTTGTTGATTTATAAATTTTTTTTTACTATCATAATATTCAAGTGATGGTGATTGTCCAGGTCTATCACCACGTAATACAAAAAATTTTTTTCTAACTGATTTAACTGATACAATTGGTATTGAACTTGCTTTTTTTAATTGTCCAGATAATATTATATTATCTGAATTTAATTGTGATGATTCATTTATTTTATTTGACGACATTTTTTTATATTTTCACAACAATAATTATAAAAAAAAAAAAAAAAAAAAAAAAAATTAAAAAATCATCACAAAAATCAAGGTAACATATTTTAATAATTTTTTTTTCACTTTTTTTTTATAAATTATTTACATTTTTAATTAAAAATTAAAAAATATTTTTGTATATTTTATTTTAAAAATCATATTTATTTATGAAAATTTTAAAAATTTTATTTTTTTTCTTTAATTTGACACGTGTCTTATTTTGAAATAGAGATAAATAAAAACCACCATATATAAAAAAAATAAAATAAAATAAAACTCTTTTTAACACATTAATTTTTATATAATTATTATTATTATTTTACACTTGTTAATTCACTCTCACTAAACTCCAAAAATTTGTATATATTTATTCATTCATGAATATTATTTATCAATATGATTACAAGTATTTAATTTAAAAAAGAAAAAATCAAATAATAATAATAATAATAAATATCACTTGTTTATAATAATATTATAAATTAATTATTTAAATAAAAACATCCCTTATGTTATTGTTATTATTTATAATATAAATATAATATTTGATCAAAGCAATGTTGTGTATTTTCCAATCTACTTGATCCCATTTCCGAGGTTAGGGAACGCCTTTTTGGTCTACACCTTTTTTTATTATTATTTTTTCTGGTTCTTGTTCGTCTTCTCTTTATTTTTTTAAAAATATATATTTTTGTCTTGTTTTGATGCGTATTTTTCTCTACAAGTTATATATTTTCATCTTTTTCTTATTAAATATATATTGTGTAATATTGTCTCACTTTATTAACACGCATTTCACTCATCTTGGTTATATTTGTGTCTTTATTTTGTTATGTTTCCCCTTTACATGTCTTTTTTTTTTTTTTTTTTTTTTTTTTAATTTTTTTTTCACCCTCCTGTTTTGTCTATATGCCAAATAATCAGACATACACACATGTATATTTATATATATTTACAAATCACATATATATGTATGTATGCTGACAAAATATGCCTTTGCTTGGTTGCGCCTGTATTTTTCCCTTTCCTTATAAAACTTCTCCTGTCTGCGTATGCCACGAAAAACTTTGAAGAATTATAAACTCTTATATACTTTCTTTCTCGTTTCGTCTTTCACTCATTTTTTTTTTTTTTTTTTTTTTTCTTTCTTAGAAGAGGGGACAAACAACCCTCGTCACGCACCTTGGAATTTTTTTATTTTTATTATTATTTATTTAATAAATTATAAGCAAATTATAACAACAAAAAAAATTATTTTTTTTCAAAAATTTTTAGTCTAGATAATCAAGATTTTTTATAATTTTTTTTTTTACTCTTGTTTATTTTTCATTTCATGACAACATTAATATAATATAAACTCTGATTTATATATATTTAAAAAAAATATATTTATTAAATGTCGTTAAAATTAAGTATTGATAAATTACATGAAAAAAAAATAAATAAATTTTTCATCTATTATTATTATTATTTTTAAATTAATATATTTGCGTGATAATTATTGGGAGGAGTTGAGTAATTTTTTATTTTTTTTGTTGATTTCATTCAGTTATCACTTGATTTGTCTTCATAATATATATACATTTTGATTTCAAAGAAAAATGAGATGATGATGTTGTTGTTGTTGTTGTTGATGATGATGATGATGGCGAGATTTAAAAGGGGGAAACAAGGGGGGGAATATAAAATATATATATTACATCTCTTTTTTATACACAAATATTATTGTCAATCTGTCTTTATCATTTATTTTTTTATTATCTCACTCAAAACACAAACTGAGACATAATATCAGCGTCACTCACAAATAATAATATGTATATCAAATAATTTATCACCACCAACACCACCCACCTGGTTTGACAATTATAAATTTAAAATTAAAATAAGAAATTATATATTATATTAATAAACACACACACACACAAAATTAATTAATTAATTTGTTTTGTTTTTTTTTTTTAAATAATAATAAATGCAATAATAAAAAAAAATATTTCACAATTTTTTAGTAAAATTTTTTATGTATTTAATTTAATTGTTGTTTATTATTTATGTTTTTTTTTTTAAATAATTATTTATTATTAAAAAAATGTATTAAATTGTTTTGTTATTATAATATAATATAATTTTTAATGTATTTTTATTATTTACGTCGCACACGCGGTGTTATTTGGAAACCCACGAATGGGGTACTTGTGTCCATCTTGAAAAGGTCATGTGTGTGTATTGTGTACACGAGCACGAGAGAGAGGCTCCTTCGCAGTTGTAAACAAGATGTGCGCAAGCGTTACAATTACAATGAGAGAGAAAGATATATACATTAAAATTACGTATTATTATTATTTTTTTCAACGAATATTGGAGGCCAATGGCATTAAATAGTGGGGATATACACAATATGCGACAGAAAATATTATACTGGTATATATTATTAACCAATTGTCGTTTAGATACAAGAGAATATTTATTTATTATTGGTTTAAATATATATTTTTTAAACCAATTAAAAACAAGCGCGCGACTTGAAAATCATTGAATTTTTCTTTTTATATGACGCAGTTTTATTTTGAATTGTGTTTATTATATATATCTCGACGAATTTTAACTGATTATTTCTTTTTTTTTTTGCGCAGTTTTTATTATATTTTATTAATTTAATTATAAATTTTTTTGTATTTATTTGTATTTTAATTGAGAAAGATTGTTTTTTTTTTTTTAAATTTTTAGTATATTTATTTTTTTATTATGAAAATTATTATATTATTGTTACATTATTTTTGTCAACGATTCTTAAATTTTATTTATTTTAATTTACTTCATTATTCAGGCACTTTGAATAATAATCACGTTAGAATATTATTATTATTATTATTATAATAATATTCATGTCATACATTTTAGAATATTTTTTAAATTATTTTTAGTATAAAAAAATAATATATATATAAGTATATATATAAATGTTATTGATAATCATAATCAATATGAAAATTGAGAGTTTTAACAAAATATAATGTTATCAATAACAATTACAATTACTAATTTTAATTGTTATACAATAAACATTACAAATTATTTTATAATATTTTTAACAAATAATTTTTTTTTTAAACTCAATAAATATCTTATACTTTATTATTTTATCTATCTCTTGCTCAATTTAGTATTCAAAAATTAATAATATCATAAATAATTTTAAATCATCATGATACTGTTAAATTTAATGCTGAGGTAGTTTATTTACTTGCAAAAATAATTCTCACCAAAGTGAGTCAATGATAATAATATTTTGACTTTAATTTTCTTTTTTTATGTCAAATCTAATGTCAACATCAGTTTGCTATATTTCCAATTATTTTTTTTTATTTATTTTATCTTACTTTTTTGGTAATTTTTCTTTGGAAAATATATACTTTTTTTTTTTTTCAAATCAAAAAATGAAATATCAGTCATCGTATGACTTTTAAAAATAAAAGAAAAATAAATTTAAATGAAGAAATCGAATGACAATTTAAAAGATGATGACAATAACATCTTTTACAAAAAAAAAAAAAAAAAAAAATACAAATATATCAATTTAAATAGAATTACAAATTTAGAATTATAAAGAGAAAAAAAAAATATAAATGAAATAAGAAATAAAAAAAAAAAAAAAACATAATAATAATAATAATAAACAATTTACAAAAAGTAAAGTGTTTCAGCTAAACATTCACTGGGTTTGGCTTGTATATTTTGACCAACAAGACTTGCAAGTTTATGAGCATATTGACAAGGTGCTGGTACACGTA
Source organism: Lysiphlebus fabarum (assembly GCA_011426435.1). Classification (NCBI taxonomy): domain Eukaryota; kingdom Metazoa; phylum Arthropoda; class Insecta; order Hymenoptera; family Braconidae; genus Lysiphlebus; species Lysiphlebus fabarum. The sequence goes on from WSYQ01000436.1 coordinate 6,474, forward strand.
TTGTACCTGGCCAATTGTAGTAAAGATGACATAATTTATATGTCAAACGTTGCAAGTGATCAGTTTTAAAATTAGCATCATCAATTAAAACAATATAATGTACTGGTGTTACTGTTCCTTGATTAGCATTTTGTGGTACCAAAAAAAAATCATACCATGATTTTCTTGTAACTATTGAATCAACAATTGTACCAGGTGATGGATTATTTAATGTTTGACCTCTCTGTGTTAATTAAAATAGAAAAAAAAATATATATATAAATTTAATAATATAATAAATGAAATGAAAGAAAAAAAAAACAAAACAACTTACCAAAGCCATTATTCTTGTATTGATTCTTTTCTGTACAATAACCATTGTTATTTTAGGTTCATAACTTTTCTCAACCAATACAAATGCTTTTTTTAATTGTTCAACTTCATAACCAGCAACAAGTGATAATTGTCCATCACCAACACCATCACGATAAATAATAATTCTATTTGGATACAAACCTCTGTATCTGTGATATGCTTTTATTGCTGTTACAAGACATACTTTTAATAAATCAATTAATTCTTGTCCAGGTGCTTGATGACATGTATTTGAATGCCATGTTGTCATATTTTCATCAAGACTTGCAACAAAACCAGCAACACTTGCTGCTTTTTGTCCAATGCCAGCATGAAATACATCAATACCAACAACCATAACATCTGTAAATGGCATTTTTAATGCCCATAATGCACCACCCATTTTACAATTCATTTGTAATGCTATTTTTTCAGTAACACTTTTAATTTTTTTTTCATTTGATATTGTTTTAGTAACAATAACTTGTGATTTAATTGGTGATTCAACACAACATAATTTTTTAATTGCTGAATATCTATCAGTTCTTATTGTTGGTACAATACAAACAACCATTTCTAATGTTGGATTAATAACTTTACGTATTTCATTGATATAACTTTGTGTTGTATCATTTTTTAAAGCAACAACTATTGGATCTTTAACAATCATACCCATATCACGTGAACATTTTTGTAATATTTTAATAAATTCTTTAGCAAATTTTGCATCACGTTCTGTTGAACATATAAACCAATTTGATAAATTATGTACACGTAACATTGAATTTTTAGTTGTTGGACCACCCCAATCAGCTTTTTCATTAACAATAGTACGTTTACCACCACCATGTATTATTGTATCTGGATCAAGTGTTCTACCTTTATATTTTGTTAAATCATCAGCCATTTTAAGACCCCATGAACGTAATAATTCACCAGCAACTTCATGTTTTTTAACATCATCAATAAATTTTCTAATAATTTGACGACGTGATTCAGGTTTAACTTGTGTTACTACTGCTAAATCTTTCATTATTTTATAATCAGATCTTATTTTATCAGTTAAACCAGTCATATAACATAATTCTGGTATTAATAATATTTCTTCTTCTTTAGTACCACCTTGTGTTAAACGTTTTTTAGAACGATGAAGTAATAATGGTTGTTTAACATCTTTTATTGTTAAATTCCAATGTATTTTATAATATTCAGCTAATGTTATTGATTTATTTTTACAATCAAATTCAAATAATGGATTTTTATCCCAAATAATATCATCAATACGATATGTTTCATTATTATATCTTGTTAATACAGTACAACCAACAAGTTCACTAAATACAGTATCACGTGGATTACCACCACCACGACTTTCTTGCATTGTTAATTTTATAAAATCATAAACAGTATCTGTTCTCATAACTCTATGATTAGCATCAATATTTAATTTTAAACCACCTTCAACTTCTTCAATAGCTGTTATATAACCTGGCCATAATTCCATACGATGTTGTTGTATTTTATGTGCACATCTTGGATTAAAATTATTACGATTAATACGTACCATTTGAAGACAACGCATAACTTTATTTAATAATACATTAAAAAATTGCATACTTTCATGTGGTAATTGTTGACGTTGAAATATAATTGTTATTTCAACTTCTGTATTATCATGACGTAATGATTTTAAACGTGTTATTAAATCTGGTAATTTATTTGGTAAATATAATGTCATACCATCAAATGTTTTTGTTCTACCAAGTTTTTCAAGATGTTGATTTAATAATGCATTACGTATTTTTGGTGAATCTGTTTCTGGATGATATTTAACTTCATAACGAAATATACCTTTACCATCAATAAATTCAAGATCAATATAATTTGACATAATATCAACTGTTCTTCCACTTTCACCTTGTCTACATATTGTTAATGATGTACCAGATGTTGTTGATAAATTATCAATATTAAGTAATGATAATGGTCCAGTAACACCAAGATTATCACCAGATAATTGTGCTAAAATTTGTGAATCTTTTGTCATTGATGGTACAGGTTTACTACCAACTTGACTTATTGTTTTAATAGAACCACCACCACCACCACCGCCATCACCACCATCAGATGATGCTACTTGTGAACGATTCATAAGTGTACCTCTACCAACACCAGGTGCTTCATATGCTGATGATGCAACTGAACCTGGTGATACTGGTGGTACTTGACTCAATACAGCAGCAAGCATAGAACCACGTCCTCGTGGTATTGTTGATGTTACTGGTGTTGGTGTTGGTGTTGGAGTTGGTACTTTTGTTAAAACTGTTTGTTCAATTGGTGGTCCTGGTGGTGCTGAAACTTGCTTTAATGATGCAAGAAGACTACCACGACCACGAGGAATTACAGGTTGAGTTGTTATTGGTAAACTTGAACTTTGTGCTGTTGCTGGTGCTGATACAATAGTTGGACTTGGTACTGGACCAGGATTTATTGCTGATGCTTCTTGTGCTTTACGCATTTGATCGAGAAGAAAACCACGACCCATACCTCGACCAACTCCACCACCTCCACGTCCTGATTCTGCCATTTTTATTTATTTTCTAAATAAAATTCAAATATATATTTAAAAAATGATTCAACAGTTGATTAAAAATATATTTATCAATTATTAAAAAAATATTCATACCTGGTTTTTTTAAAATTTAATATAAATATTTATATTAACAATATTTTATATTTAAAAAAAAAAAAAAAAAAAAAAATATTATTAAATCTGAAATCAAAAAATAGAATAATATTAATTATCAATCAATAATTTACATAAATAAAAAAAAAAAAAAAAACCTCCATTAAAGTAATAATAACAATTAATTTTTATAATAAATAAAATTACAGCAAAAAAATTTAATCGTCTGATTAAACTAAAACGCAAAACCACGTGAAGCCCTTTGTTCTCGCGAGACTTTTTTTTTTTTTTTTTTTATATTAAAAATATATATTTAAACTCGTCATAAATAAAAACTTAAAATATATTCAACACAATAATTTAATTTACAAATAATAAAATAACACGACATTCTCTATCATCAATAAACTAATTATTAAGAAAAAAAAAAAATTCCAATAAACAAAGGAATATGGATTACAAGCGATTGTAAAAAAAAAAAAAAAAAAAATGACGAGTTATAAAAATTCACTGTAAATTTGATTAATATTATCAATGAAAAATAAATAATTATTTATAAAAATAATAATTAAATAATAAGATAAATATTATTGAATTAAAATAATGACACTTGACAATTTTTAATTATGTAAAATCAGAAATAAACTTACTATTTAACGAATAAGAAAAATGCCGGTTCTCATTTACGACGTTTTTATTCAACGAGTCTAAACATGCTCTTATTCACCCCCGTTGTGACGCCGAGAGAGGAGAAAAAAAAAATATATACATAGATATATATGTAGGTAGATACAAGTAGTGTAGCTGTTTTCTTGTGTTTTCTTGCGCAAACAAAGGAACATAAATTGCATCAGGATACGTCAGTTCCAACAGATTTCAACCAATCATAAAAGTTCAACATCTAGCTTCACCTGACATTCTGAAAAATTAAATTTATTTATTTATTTTTTTTTTTGTTACAAAAGTTGCTGTTTTTAATTGTAATTTTAATATCAAATAATTGTATCAATTTAATAAGTGATTTATCAATATTAACAAGTGATTAATGTTTATATTTTTATGTGATAATAAATAGTTTAATTTTAATTAATTTGCCATCTTAAAAATTTGTTGAAAAAGAAAAACGCATTTATCGACCGAGCGAGAGTAGGTAAAGTAGAAATTCTCAGACTCAATAAAAATGGCGGAATTTTTTTTTGAAATTTAAATTGTTTTTTTTTTTTGTATATATGTATATGAAAAAAAAAAATTAATATATTTATATTAATAAAAAAAATAAAACCTGTTAATTAAATATTAAATTATTATTATTAAATTCATTATATTTTAATAAATTTTCTAAAAAATTTATTTGTTTTAATAATAAAAATATATAAAAATAAAAAATTTCTTTTTTTTTTTTTTTTTTCTTTTAAATTTTTTATATAAAGAGTGATGATTATTTACGTAATAAAATTTATTTTTATATTATAAAATATTATTCAAGTTTTATATTTAATTTTACCAACACAAAACCACAGTATGACCTTTCACTGTGCCTTTCTCTTCATTGAAATAAAATATATTAAAAAATATATCTAGACATTCCCACAAATAATCAACACACATTTACCTGTTATAAATATTAATAATTAAATAAAATAAAAAATTAATAATTAATCATTTTATAAATTAACAATAAATTCTTTTTGCAAAAATAAAATTTTTTTTATTAACAATCAATCAAAATATCAAGGTAACTTTTTATTTTATTGTAGTGGGATGATTTTATTATTTATTCTATTTATTGGAGGGGAGTAGAAAAACCAAGGTAAAATTAAATAAAAAAAAAAAAAAAAACATAATATAATATTGAAATGATGTAGTTACATCAGTCATTTAAAGTCACTGATTGAGACTGGTTGAGTTGTCACAATAAATGTTGATTAAAAAATATTAAATCTCAAGTCAACAGATGTGTTTAATATATAAAAGATAGCAAAAATAAGATAAGAATATTGTAGTTGAGCAATAATAAAAGCTTTTAAAAAATTTATTTATATATATTTTATTAATAAATTAATAAATTTTATAAAATGGAACCTTGGCAAGTTATTTTATCATGGCTTGTTGTTATAACAATGCTTGTTGGATCTGTACTATTATTTTCATTGTTGTATACAAAATATTGTTCAAATTATTATAAAAAAAATCATGATTTATCAGCAGATAATCGAAGATCACCAACATCATACTCTATAAATAATTGTAAGTTTAAATTATTATTACCATTATATATATTTTTTATAATTATTATAATTAATTTTTTTGTTTTATTTTACAGCTTTACCATGATAATTTTGATGGAAGATAAAAAATATATACCATGTTATTTTTAACTAATTAATTTTATATTTTAATTGTAAATTTAATATATTAAATAAATAAATAAAATATATAATAGTAATAATTATTATTATTATTAAATTTTTATTTTAAAAATAAATTAGAAAAATGATAGATAAAATTTTAATAATAAAAATAAAAATAATGAAAATACAAATGACAATAATGAATCATCAAATCAAGTGTCAAAAAATATACAATAAAGATTTCTGTTTCGATATCAATTTAATCAATGCTTGCTGATAACAAACTCTCCAATAATGATTTCCTATCACACACAAAGTAATATTTTTAAAACCAACACACAAAAGAAAAAGAATAAAATAAATACAATGCCACGTATATTTGCTTCGTCGTCAATCAGTCTTAAATGAAAATAAGTCTTCAAACAACAACGTCAATTAAACACGTGAAAAAATAATTAAAATTTATTTTTATTTATAAAATTATTATTTTATATAAATTTATAAATTAATATTAAAAAGTGACATATATATTTTTATGTTAATTAATTTGTGAATATATAAATTTATAAAATATTAAAAATTAAAATTTATAAAATAATAAATATGTCAAATTTTTGTGAAAAACATCCATCAATTATTATCATTTCAATGTTGATATATTTTTGGTTATTATTTTCATATATATTTAGAAGATTTGAAATTGATAATGCAAATATTATTGCATTAATTGCTGTTGTTGCAATTGCAGTTGTAATATTAATTATTATTATTTACAAAAAATTATCACAAACATATCCAAATTTAAAATATTCTGGTTTTTCAATTCCTGGAAAAAAAATTAATGTTAAATATATAAGTAAGTTTTTTTTTATTTATTATATTTAAATTATATATTTTATAATATTGTTTTTCTTTTATTTTTAATATATATATATTTTTTTTTTTTCATTTTAGATAATGACATTGTAATAGAAAATAACAAAAAAAATTGTTCAAATAATACATTTGTATAAAGTATTATTTATTGTTAAATAAATTATTAAAAATATAATTAATAAATAAATTAATAAATCAATGATACTCAATTTAAAATATTGGTTTTTTTCTTTTTTCTGTTGACAAATTATTAGTAGATAAGAAAATAGAAATGTAAAATTGATAAGAAAACAAATGGATATAAAAATAAATTTAAAATGAAATGTCATGTTGAAATATTAAAAATATATTGTAAAAGATAAAATAAAATAATATATTATTTACTTTTATATATTTTTATTTGTAAAAAATAATAATTTAATAATCGATTTAAAAATCATTATAATTTTATATTTATCCAAGTTTGTTGGAATATTAAATTTTTTTTTTTTCATTTTATAAATATTTTTTAAAAAGATAAGAATAGAAAAATTACCATTGTGGATCTATGTTCTATAATCTACCACTGACTATATATGTACATATATTTCATATAATATTTTAAAATATTTGACTATTTAATTTACTGTTTTGTTGATGTAATCTAGTATCGTCTACCTGCATATACATTTAGGCCAGAATCGTTTCTCCAAATAGTGTTTATATAATTTTAAAATTTAAAAAATCATCTACTTTACAATATCAAATATTTTATTAAAATTAAAAAACATTTTATCATCATGGATGTATTTGAAACAGCATCTTTGGTATCATTTCTTGTTACAAGTGTATGAATAGTCTAGCAACTGGTGAGTAAAAATAGAAATAATAATATATAAATTTATTGACAGATAATAATGATTATAATATTATCATTAGTGTTTTTAAAAAATCAAAATATTCAATCAACTGAAAATAGATTATGTTTCTAATTAAATTTTTTTATAATTTATAATTTGAATTTGAGCTCCAGCTGCTCCTGAAAGTCAAGTAAATTTTATTTTCATTGGTGATTGTGGAGTTTGTGGAAGTTTTGATGTCTCAGGTGTTGCATGCTGTTAAAATTTAATTAGATTCACCAGTTTCTGAATAATAAAATGGTAAGTTTAAAAAAATTATGATAAACATAAAAATAATAATGATTTATACAGTTTGATTTATTTTATTATTTGTTAATTCATTTTTTTATTTCAGATTATAAAAATAGTCATATTGAAATTTGAATTAATATATAGGTCTAATTAATTTATGGTATTTTTGTGAAAATAATGTTGACATTAATTATTATTTTTATAAAATTAATATTTATTGAATATATAAAAAATAATATTTTTCACTTTTAAATATTTTTATTTGTCCTAATTTATTTGTAAAAAATAAAATAGAAAGTGTCTATAGGCACGGAACCGCAGGCGGTGTAAACCTGCAAGCGGTCTTAAATGACGGTAATATATGGTAATTTATAAAAAACACCGTTTGCGGGATAAAAGCGTATTCTTGTTGAGACAAACTTGATCTAGAGTTCGAAAAAATTCTAAAAAATCACAAAATGTTTATTTTTTGATGCTCTACAAGATGGAAAAAAAAAATGTCGAAAAATAATTTTTTTTCGAAAAACGCTATTTCTAAAAAATTGTCCTAACTTGGGGCAACTGGGAATAGTCGTTTTCAATTTTACGACTCCAGGTAGTTCTTATTGGTGTAGAAATAGCCAGAGCATATTGTAAAAGCATATACATGATGTTCCTGTCTCGTTTGAAATTATAAAAATGAAAAAAAATCCAAAGTAAAAGCTTTTAGAATTTTTATACCAATGACAAGTCTATTTATATGAATTTGAGGTGTTTGCACTATCTCGAACTCTTTATCTAGAGTTCGAAAAAATTTTCAAAAATCACAGAATGTTTATTTTCTGATGCTCTACAAGATAGAAAAAAAAAACACACAATAAAGATTTCTCTAAAAAATTTTTGAACAATGACAAGTCGATTTACTTGAATTTTGGTCAATGTGGTCTTTCATACTCGTAAACTGAATTGAGGAAAATTCTCAAAAAATTCATAAATCATTCTTTTTTGATGCTCTACAAGATAGAAAAAAAAAAACACGATAAAGATCATTTTTTAAAAAAACGCTATTTCTGGAAAAATGTCCTAACTTGGGGCAACTGGAAGTAGTCGTTTTCAATTTCACGACTCCAGGTAGTTCTTATTAGTGTAGAAATAGCCAGAGCATATTGTAAAAGCATATACATGATGTTCCTGTCTCGTTTGAAATTATAAAAATGAAAAAAAATCCAAAGTAAAAGCTTTTAGAATTTTTATACCAATGACAAGTCTATTTATATGAATTTGTGGTGTTTGCACTCACTCAAACTCTTGATCTAGAGTTCGGAAAATTTCTAAAAAATCACAGAATGTTTATTTTCTGATGCTCTACAAGATAGAAAGAAAAAAAACACAATAAAGATTTCTCTAAAAAATTTTTGAACAATGACAAGTCGATTTACTTGAATTTTGGTCAATGTGGTCTTTCATACTCGTAAACTGAATTGAGGAAAATTCTCAAAAAATTCATAAATCATTCTTTTTTGATGCTCTACAAGATAGAAAAAAAAAAACACGATAAAGATCATTTTTTAAAAAAACGCTATTTCTGGAAAAATGTCCTAACTTGGGGCAACTGGAAGTAGTCGTTTTCAATTTCACGACTCCAGGTAGTTCTTATTAGTGTAGACATAGTCAGAGCATATTGTAAAAGTATTTTCTTGATGTTTCTATCGCGTTAAAAAAAATAGAATTAAAAAAAAAAAAAATTTATGTCAAAGCCTCTAGGAAATTTTCTACCAATGACAAGTCTATTTATATGAATTTGAGGTGTTTGCACTAACTCAAACTCTTGATCTAGAGTTCGGAAAATTTCTAAAAAATCAGAGAATGTTTCTTTTTTGATGCTCTACAAGATAGAAAAAAAAAAAATACGATAAAGATTTCTCTAAAAAATTTTTGAACAATGACAAGTCGATTTACTTGAATTTTGGTCAATGTGGTCTTTCATACTCGTAAACTGAATTGAGGAAAATTCTCAAAAAATTCATAAATCATTCTTTTTTGATGCTCTACAAGATAGAAAAAAAAAAACACGATAAAGATCATTTTTTAAAAAAACGCTATTTCTGGAAAAATGTCCTAACTTGGGGCAACTGGAAGTAGTCGTTTTCAATTTCACGACTCCAGGTAGTTCTTATTAGTGTAGACATAGTCAGAGCATATTGTGTGATGTTTCTATCGCGTTAAAAAAAATAGAATTAAAAAAAAAAAAAATTTATGTCAAAGCCTCTAGGAAATTTTCTACCAATGACAAGTCTATTTATATGAATTTGAGGTGTTTGCACTAACTTAAACTCTTGATCTAGAGTTCGGAAAATTTCTAAAAAATCAGAGAATGTTTCTTTTTTGATGCTCTACAAGATAGAAAAAAAAAAAATACGATAAAGATTTCTCTAAAAAATTTTTGAACAATGACAAGTCGATTTACTTGAATTTTGGTCAATGTGGTCTTTCATACTCGTAAACTGAATTGAGGAAAATTCTCAAAAAATTCATAAATCATTCTTTTTTGATGCTCTACAAGATAGAAAAAAAAAAACACGATAAAGATCATTTTTTAAAAAAACGCTATTTCTGGAAAAATGTCCTAACTTGGGGCAACTGGAAGTAGTCGTTTTCAATTTCACGACTCCAGGTAGTTCTTATTAGTGTAGAAATAGCCAGAGCATATTGTAAAAGCATATACAAGATGTTCCTGTCTCCTTTGAAATTATAAAAATGAAAAAAAATCCAAAGTAAAAGCTTTTAGAATTTTTATACCAATGACAAGTCTATTTATATGAATTTGTGGTGTTTGCACTCACTCAAACTCTTGATCTAGAGTTCGGAAAATTTCTAAAAAATCACAGAATGTTTATTTTCTGATGCTCTACAAGATAGAAAGAAAAAAAACACAATAAAGATTTCTCTAAAAAATTTTTGAACAATGACAAGTCGATTTACTTGAATTTTGGTCAATGTGGTCTTTCATACTCGTAAACTGAATTGAGGAAAATTCTCAAAAAATTCATAAATCATTCTTTTTTGATGCTCTACAAGATAGAAAAAAAAAAACACGATAAAGATCATTTTTTAAAAAAACGCTATTTCTGGAAAAATGTCCTAACTTGGGGCAACTGGAAGTAGTCGTTTTCAATTTCACGACTCCAGGTAGTTCTTATTAGTGTAGACATAGTCAGAGCATATTGTAAAGGAAGTGTCTATAGGCACAGAACCGCAGGCGGTGTAAACCCGCAAGCGGTCTTAAATGACGGTAATATATGGTAATTTATAAAAAACACCGTTTGCGGGATAAAAACGTATTCTTGTTGAGACAAACCTGATCTAGAGTTCGAAAAAATTCTAAAAAATCACAGAATGTTTATTTTTTTATGCTCTACAAGATAAATGAAAAAAATATCGAAGAAAAATTTTTTTAGAATTATATTTGATATTGAAATATAATTTTCTTGATATTTAAAACTCATAAACGGCGTTTGCACTAACTCAAACTCTTGATCTAGAGTTCGGAAAATTTCTAAAAAATAAGAGAATGTTTCTTTTTTGATGTTCTACAAGATAGAAAAAAAAAAACACGATAAAGATTTCTCTAAAAAATTTTTGAACAATGACAAGTCGATTTACTTGAATTTTGGTCAATGTGGTCTTTCATACTCGTAAACTGAATTGAGGAAAATTCTCAAAAAATTCATAAATCATTCTTTTTTGATGCTCTACAAGATAGAAAAAAAAAAACACGATAAAGATCATTTTTTAAAAAAACGCTATTTCTGGAAAAATGTCCTAACTTGGGGCAACTGGAAGTAGTCGTTTTCAATTTCACGACTCCAGGTAGTTCTTATTAGTGTAGACATAGTCAGAGCATATTGTAAAGGAAGTGTCTATAGGCACAGAACCGCAGGCGGTGTAAACCCGCAAGCGGTCTTAAATGACGGTAATATATGGTAATTTATAAAAAACACCGTTTGCGGGATAAAAACGTATTCTTGTTGAGACAAACCTGATCTAGAGTTCGAAAAAATTCTAAAAAATCACAGAATGTTTATTTTTTTATGCTCTACAAGATAAATGAAAAAAATATCGAAGAAAAATTTTTTTAGAATTATATTTGATATTGAAATATAATTTTCTTGATATTTAAAACTCATAAACGGCGTTTGCACTAACTCAAACTCTTGATCTAGAGTTCGGAAAATTTCTAAAAAATAAGAGAATGTTTCTTTTTTGATGTTCTACAAGATAGAAAAAAAAAAACACGATAAAGATCTCTCTAAAAAATTTTTGAACAATGACAAGTCCATTTACTTGAATTTTGGTCAATGTGGTCTTTCATACTCGTAAACTAAACTGAGGAAAATTCTCAAAAAATTCATAAATCATTCTTTTTTGATGCTCTACAAGATAGAAAAAAAAAAACACGATAAAGATCTCTCTAAAAAATTTTTGAACAATGACAAGTCCATTTACTTGAATTTTGGTCAATGTGGTCTTTCATACTCGTAAACTAAACTGAGGAAAATTCTCAAAAAATTCATAAATCATTCTTTTTTGATGCTCTACAAGATAGAAAAAAAAAAACACGATAAAGATTCCTCTAAAAAATTTTTGAACAATGACAAGTCCATTTACTTGAATTTTGGTCAATGTGGTCTTTCATACTCGTAAACTAAACTGAGGAAAATTCTCAAAAAATTCATAAATCATTCTTTTTTGATGCTCTACAAGATAGAAAAAAAAAAACACGATAAAGATTCCTCTAAAAAATTTTTGAACAATGACAAGTCCATTTACTTGAATTTTGGTCAATGTGGTCTTTCATACTCGTAAACTAAACTGAGGAAAATTCTCAAAAAATTCATAAATCATTCTTTTTTGATGCTCTACAAGATAGAAAAAAAAAAACACGATAAAGATCTCTCTAAAAAATTTTTGAACAATGACAAGTCCATTTACTTGAATTTTGGTCAATGTGGTCTTTCATACTCGTAAACTAAACTGAGGAAAATTCTCAAAAAATTCATAAATCATTCTTTTTTGATGCTCTACAAGATAGAAAAAAAAAAACACGATAAAGATCTTTTTTTCAAAAAACGCTATTTCTGAAAAAATAGCCTAACTTTGGGCAACTGGACGCGGCCGTTTTTGATTTTACGACTTCAGGTAGTTTCTATTGGTGTAGAAATTGTCAGAGCATATTGTGAAAGTATTCAAATGATGTTTCTATCCCGTTTCAAAATATAAAAAAAAAAAAAAATCCAAAGTCAAAGCCTCTAGAATTTCTATAACAATGACAAGTCAATTTATATGGATTTAAAAGATTTTCACTGTCTCAAAGTCATAAAATAATCGTCGGAAAATTTCTAAAAAATCACAGAATGTTTGTTTTTTGATGCTCTACAAGATAGTGAAAAAAATTTTAAAAAATAATTTTTTATAATTTTTTAAATTAATTACAAGTTAGATTATATGAATTTTGAGGATTTTCACTTCCTCAAACTCAAGAACTAAACGTGAGAAAATTTCTAAAAATTCATAGAATGTTTGTTTTTTGATGCTCTACAAGATAGTGAAAAAAAATATCGAAGAATAATTTTTTTTCAAAAAACGCTATTTCTGAAAAAATAGCCTAACTTTGGCCAACTGGACGCGGCCGTTTTTAATTTTACGACTTCAGGTAGTTTCTATTGGTGTAGAAATTGTCAGAGCATATTGTGAAAGTATTTAAATGATGTTTCTATCCCGTTTCAAAATATAGAAAAAAAAAAAAATCCAAAGTCAAAGCCTATAGAATTTTTCTACCAAAGACAAGTCTATTTGTATGAATTTGAGGTGTTTGCACTAACTCAAATTCTCGATCTAGAGTTTAAAAAATTTCTAAAAAATTAGAGAATGTTTCTTTTTTGATGCTCTACGAGATAGAAAAAAAAAAACACGATAAAGATCTCTCTAAAAAATTTTTGAACAATGACAAGTCCATTTACTTGAATTTTGGTCAATGTGGTCTTTCATACTCGTAAACTAAACTGAGGAAAATTCTCAAAAAATTCATAAATCATTCTTTTTTGATGCTCTACAAGATAGAAAAAAAAAAACACGATAAAGATCTCTCTAAAAAATTTTTGAACAATGACAAGTCCATTTACTTGAATTTTGGTCAATGTGGTCTTTCATACTCGTAAACTAAACTGAGGAAAATTCTCAAAAAATTCATAAATCATTCTTTTTTGATGCTCTACAAGATAGAAAAAAAAAAACACGATAAAGATCTTTTTTTCAAAAAACGCTATTTCTGAAAAAATAGCCTAACTTTGGGCAACTGGACGCGGCCGTTTTTGATTTTACGACTTCAGGTAGTTTCTATTGGTGTAGAAATTGTCAGAGCATATTGTGAAAGTATTCAAATGATGTTTCTATCCCGTTTCAAAATATAGAAAAAAAAAAAAAAATCCAAAGTCAAAGCCTATAGAATTTTTCTACCAAAGACAAGTCTATTTGTATGAATTTGAGGTGTTTGCACTAACTCAAATTCTCGATCTAGAGTTTAAAAAATTTCTAAAAAATTAGAGAATGTTTCTTTTTTGATGCTCTACGAGATAGAAAAAAAAAAACACGATAAAGATCTCTCTAAAAAATTTTTGAACAATGACAAGTCCATTTACTTGAATTTTGGTCAATGTGGTCTTTCATACTCGTAAACTAAACTGAGGAAAATTCTCAAAAAATTCATAAATCATTCTTTTTTGATGCTCTACAAGATAGAAAAAAAAAAACACGATAAAGATTCCTCTAAAAAATTTTTGAACAATGACAAGTCCATTTACTTGAATTTTGGTCAATGTGGTCTTTCATACTCGTAAACTAAACTGAGGAAAATTCTCAAAAAATTCATAAATCATTCTTTTTTGATGCTCTACAAGATAGAAAAAAAAAAACACGATAAAGATTCCTCTAAAAAATTTTTGAACAATGACAAGTCCATTTACTTGAATTTTGGTCAATGTGGTCTTTCATACTCGTAAACTAAACTGAGGAAAATTCTCAAAAAATTCATAAATCATTCTTTTTTGATGCTCTACAAGATAGAAAAAAAAAAACACGATAAAGATCTCTCTAAAAAATTTTTGAACAATGACAAGTCCATTTACTTGAATTTTGGTCAATGTGGTCTTTCATACTCGTAAACTAAACTGAGGAAAATTCTCAAAAAATTCATAAATCATTCTTTTTTGATGCTCTACAAGATAGAAAAAAAAAAACACGATAAAGATCTTTTTTTCAAAAAACGCTATTTCTGAAAAAATAGCCTAACTTTGGGCAACTGGACGCGGCCGTTTTTGATTTTACGACTTCAGGTAGTTTCTATTGGTGTAGAAATTGTCAGAGCATATTGTGAAAGTATTCAAATGATGTTTCTATCCCGTTTCAAAATATAGAAAAAAAAAAAAAAATCCAAAGTCAAAGCCTATAGAATTTTTCTACCAAAGACAAGTCTATTTGTATGAATTTGAGGTGTTTGCACTAACTCAAATTCTCGATCTAGAGTTTAAAAAATTTCTAAAAAATTAGAGAATGTTTCTTTTTTGATGCTCTACGAGATAGAAAAAAAAAAACACGATAAAGATCTCTCTAAAAAATTTTTGAACAATGACAAGTCCATTTACTTGAATTTTGGTCAATGTGGTCTTTCATACTCGTAAACTAAACTGAGGAAAATTCTCAAAAAATTCATAAATCATTCTTTTTTGATGCTCTACAAGATAGAAAAAAAAAAACACGATAAAGATCTTTTTTTCAAAAAACGCTATTTCTGAAAAAATAGCCTAACTTTGGGCAACTGGACGCGGCCGTTTTTGATTTTACGACTTCAGGTAGTTTCTATTGGTGTAGAAATTGTCAGAGCATATTGTGAAAGTATTCAAATGATGTTTCTATCCCGTTTCAAAATATAGAAAAAAAAAAAAAAATCCAAAGTCAAAGCCTATAGAATTTTTCTACCAAAGACAAGTCTATTTGTATGAATTTGAGGTGTTTGCACTAACTCAAATTCTCGATCTAGAGTTTAAAAAATTTCTAAAAAATTAGAGAATGTTTCTTTTTTGATGCTCTACGAGATAGAAAAAAAAAAACACGATAAAGATCTCTCTAAAAAATTTTTGAACAATGACAAGTCCATTTACTTGAATTTTGGTCAATGTGGTCTTTCATACTCGTAAACTAAACTGAGGAAAATTCTCAAAAAATTCATAAATCATTCTTTTTTGATGCTCTACAAGATAGAAAAAAAAAAACACGATAAAGATCTTTTTTTCAAAAAACGCTATTTCTGAAAAAATAGCCTAACTTTGGGCAACTGGACGCGGCCGTTTTTGATTTTACGACTTCAGGTAGTTTCTATTGGTGTAGAAATTGTCAGAGCATATTGTGAAAGTATTCAAATGATGTTTCTATCCCGTTTCAAAATATAGAAAAAAAAAAAAAAATCCAAAGTCAAAGCCTATAGAATTTTTCTACCAAAGACAAGTCTATTTGTATGAATTTGAGGTGTTTGCACTAACTCAAATTCTCGATCTAGAGTTTAAAAAATTTCTAAAAAATTAGAGAATGTTTCTTTTTTGATGCTCTACGAGATAGAAAAAAAAAAACACGATAAAGATCTCTCTAAAAAATTTTTGAACAATGACAAGTCCATTTACTTGAATTTTGGTCAATGTGGTCTTTCATACTCGTAAACTAAACTGAGGAAAATTCTCAAAAAATTCATAAATCATTCTTTTTTGATGCTCTACAAGATAGAAAAAAAAAAACACGATAAAGATTCCTCTAAAAAATTTTTGAACAATGACAAGTCCATTTACTTGAATTTTGGTCAATGTGGTCTTTCATACTCGTAAACTAAACTGAGGAAAATTCTCAAAAAATTCATAAATCATTCTTTTTTGATGCTCTACAAGATAGAAAAAAAAAAACACGATAAAGATCTTTTTTTCAAAAAACGCTATTTCTGAAAAAATAGCCTAACTTTGGGCAACTGGACGCGGCCGTTTTTGATTTTACGACTTCAGGTAGTTTCTATTGGTGTAGAAATTGTCAGAGCATATTGTGAAAGTATTCAAATGATGTTTCTATCCCGTTTCAAAATATAGAAAAAAAAAAAAAAATCCAAAGTCAAAGCCTATAGAATTTTTCTACCAAAGACAAGTCTATTTGTATGAATTTGAGGTGTTTGCACTAACTCAAATTCTCGATCTAGAGTTTAAAAAATTTCTAAAAAATTAGAGAATGTTTCTTTTTTGATGCTCTACGAGATAGAAAAAAAAAAACACGATAAAGATCTCTCTAAAAAATTTTTGAACAATGACAAGTCCATTTACTTGAATTTTGGTCAATGTGGTCTTTCATACTCGTAAACTAAACTGAGGAAAATTCTCAAAAAATTCATAAATCATTCTTTTTTGATGCTCTACAAGATAGAAAAAAAAAAACACGATAAAGATCTCTCTAAAAAATTTTTGAACAATGACAAGTCCATTTACTTGAATTTTGGTCAATGTGGTCTTTCATACTCGTAAACTAAACTGAGGAAAATTCTCAAAAAATTCATAAATCATTCTTTTTTGATGCTCTACAAGATAGAAAAAAAAAAACACGATAAAGATTCCTCTAAAAAATTTTTGAACAATGACAAGTCCATTTACTTGAATTTTGGTCAATGTGGTCTTTCATACTCGTAAACTAAACTGAGGAAAATTCTCAAAAAATTCATAAATCATTCTTTTTTGATGCTCTACAAGATAGAAAAAAAAAAACACGATAAAGATTCCTCTAAAAAATTTTTGAACAATGACAAGTCCATTTACTTGAATTTTGGTCAATGTGGTCTTTCATACTCGTAAACTAAACTGAGGAAAATTCTCAAAAAATTCATAAATCATTCTTTTTTGATGCTCTACAAGATAGAAAAAAAAAAACACGATAAAGATCTCTCTAAAAAATTTTTGAACAATGACAAGTCCATTTACTTGAATTTTGGTCAATGTGGTCTTTCATACTCGTAAACTAAACTGAGGAAAATTCTCAAAAAATTCATAAATCATTCTTTTTTGATGCTCTACAAGATAGAAAAAAAAAAACACGATAAAGATCTTTTTTTCAAAAAACGCTATTTCTGAAAAAATAGCCTAACTTTGGGCAACTGGACGCGGCCGTTTTTGATTTTACGACTTCAGGTAGTTTCTATTGGTGTAGAAATTGTCAGAGCATATTGTGAAAGTATTCAAATGATGTTTCTATCCCGTTTCAAAATATAGAAAAAAAAAAAAAAATCCAAAGTCAAAGCCTATAGAATTTTTCTACCAAAGACAAGTCTATTTGTATGAATTTGAGGTGTTTGCACTAACTCAAATTCTCGATCTAGAGTTTAAAAAATTTCTAAAAAATTAGAGAATGTTTCTTTTTTGATGCTCTACGAGATAGAAAAAAAAAAACACGATAAAGATCATTTTTTAAAAAAACGCTATTTCTGGAAAAATGTCCTAACTTGGGGCAACTGGAAGTAGTCGTTTTCAATTTCACGACTCCAGGTAGTTCTTATTAGTGTAGAAATAGCCAGAGCATATTGTAAAAGCATATACATGATGTTCCTGTCTCGTTTGAAATTATAAAAATGAAAAAAAATCCAAAGTAAAAGCTTTTAGAATTTTTATACCAATGACAAGTCTATTTATATGAATTTGTGGTGTTTGCACTCACTCAAACTCTTGATCTAGAGTTCGGAAAATTTCTAAAAAATCACAGAATGTTTATTTTCTGATGCTCTACAAGATAGAAAGAAAAAAAACACAATAAAGATTTCTCTAAAAAATTTTTGAACAATGACAAGTCGATTTACTTGAATTTTGGTCAATGTGGTCTTTCATACTCGTAAACTGAATTGAGGAAAATTCTCAAAAAATTCATAAATCATTCTTTTTTGATGCTCTACAAGATAGAAAAAAGAAAACACGATAAAGATCATTTTTTAAAAAAACGCTATTTCTGGAAAAATGTCCTAACTTGGGGCAACTGGAAGTAGTCGTTTTCAATTTCACGACTCCAGGTAGTTCTTATTAGTGTAGACATAGTCAGAGCATATTGTGTGATGTTTCTATCGCGTTAAAAAAAATAGAATTAAAAAAAAAAAAAATTTATGTCAAAGCCTCTAGGAAATTTTCTACCAATGACAAGTCTATTTATATGAATTTGAGGTGTTTGCACTAACTTAAACTCTTGATCTAGAGTTCGGAAAATTTCTAAAAAATCAGAGAATGTTTCTTTTTTGATGCTCTACAAGATAGAAAAAAAAAAAATACGATAAAGATTTCTCTAAAAAATTTTTGAACAATGACAAGTCGATTTACTTGAATTTTGGTCAATGTGGTCTTTCATACTCGTAAACTGAATTGAGGAAAATTCTCAAAAAATTCATAAATCATTCTTTTTTGATGCTCTACAAGATAGAAAAAAAAAAACACGATAAAGATCATTTTTTAAAAAAACGCTATTTCTGGAAAAATGTCCTAACTTGGGGCAACTGGAAGTAGTCGTTTTCAATTTCACGACTCCAGGTAGTTCTTATTAGTGTAGAAATAGCCAGAGCATATTGTAAAAGCATATACATGATGTTCCTGTCTCGTTTGAAATTATAAAAATGAAAAAAAATCCAAAGTAAAAGCTTTTAGAATTTTTATACCAATGACAAGTCTATTTATATGAATTTGTGGTGTTTGCACTCACTCAAACTCTTGATCTAGAGTTCGGAAAATTTCTAAAAAATCACAGAATGTTTATTTTCTGATGCTCTACAAGATAGAAAGAAAAAAAACACAATAAAGATTTCTCTAAAAAATTTTTGAACAATGACAAGTCGATTTACTTGAATTTTGGTCAATGTGGTCTTTCATACTCGTAAACTGAATTGAGGAAAATTCTCAAAAAATTCATAAATCATTCTTTTTTGATGCTCTACAAGATAGAAAAAAAAAAACACGATAAAGATCATTTTTTAAAAAAACGCTATTTCTGGAAAAATGTCCTAACTTGGGGCAACTGGAAGTAGTCGTTTTCAATTTCACGACTCCAGGTAGTTCTTATTAGTGTAGACATAGTCAGAGCATATTGTAAAAGTATTTTCTTGATGTTTCTATCGCGTTAAAAAAAATAGAATTAAAAAAAAAAAAAATTTATGTCAAAGCCTCTAGGAAATTTTCTACCAATGACAAGTCTATTTATATGAATTTGAGGTGTTTGCACTAACTCAAACTCTTGATCTAGAGTTCGGAAAATTTCTAAAAAATCAGAGAATGTTTCTTTTTTGATGCTCTACAAGATAGAAAAAAAAAAAATACGATAAAGATTTCTCTAAAAAATTTTTGAACAATGACAAGTCGATTTACTTGAATTTTGGTCAATGTGGTCTTTCATACTCGTAAACTGAATTGAGGAAAATTCTCAAAAAATTCATAAATCATTCTTTTTTGATGCTCTACAAGATAGAAAAAAAAAAACACGATAAAGATCATTTTTTAAAAAAACGCTATTTCTGGAAAAATGTCCTAACTTGGGGCAACTGGAAGTAGTCGTTTTCAATTTCACGACTCCAGGTAGTTCTTATTAGTGTAGACATAGTCAGAGCATATTGTAAAAGTATTTTCTTGATGTTTCTATCGCGTTAAAAAAAATAGAATTAAAAAAAAAAAAATTTATGTCAAAGCCTCTAGGAAATTTTCTACCAATGACAAGTCTATTTATATGAATTTGTGGTGTTTGCACTCACTCAAACTCTTGATCTAGAGTTCGGAAAATTTCTAAAAAATCACAGAATGTTTATTTTCTGATGCTCTACAAGATAGAAAGAAAAAAAACACAATAAAGATTTCTCTAAAAAATTTTTGAACAATGACAAGTCGATTTACTTGAATTTTGGTCAATGTGGTCTTTCATACTCGTAAACTGAATTGAGGAAAATTCTCAAAAAATTCATAAATCATTCTTTTTTGATGCTCTACAAGATAGAAAAAAAAAAACACGATAAAGATCATTTTTTAAAAAAACGCTATTTCTGGAAAAATGTCCTAACTTGGGGCAACTGGAAGTAGTCGTTTTCAATTTCACGACTCCAGGTAGTTCTTATTAGTGTAGAAATAGCCAGAGCATATTGTAAAAGCATATACATGATGTTCCTGTCTCCTTTGAAATTATAAAAATGAAAAAAAATCCAAAGTAAAAGCTTTTAGAATTTTTATACCAATGACAAGTCTATTTATATGAATTTGTGGTGTTTGCACTCACTCAAACTCTTGATCTAGAGTTCGGAAAATTTCTAAAAAATCACAGAATGTTTATTTTCTGATGCTCTACAAGATAGAAAGAAAAAAAACACAATAAAGATTTCTCTAAAAAATTTTTGAACAATGACAAGTCGATTTACTTGAATTTTGGTCAATGTGGTCTTTCATACTCGTAAACTGAATTGAGGAAAATTCTCAAAAAATTCATAAATCATTCTTTTTTGATGCTCTACAAGATAGAAAAAAGAAAACACGATAAAGATCATTTTTTAAAAAAACGCTATTTCTGGAAAAATGTCCTAACTTGGGGCAACTGGAAGTAGTCGTTTTCAATTTCACGACTCCAGGTAGTTCTTATTAGTGTAGACATAGTCAGAGCATATTGTGTGATGTTTCTATCGCGTTAAAAAAAATAGAATTAAAAAAAAAAAAAATTTATGTCAAAGCCTCTAGGAAATTTTCTACCAATGACAAGTCTATTTATATGAATTTGAGGTGTTTGCACTAACTCAAACTCTTGATCTAGAGTTCGGAAAATTTCTAAAAAATCAGAGAATGTTTCTTTTTTGATGCTCTACAAGATAGAAAAAAAAAAAATACGATAAAGATTTCTCTAAAAAATTTTTGAACAATGACAAGTCGATTTACTTGAATTTTGGTCAATGTGGTCTTTCATACTCGTAAACTGAATTGAGGAAAATTCTCAAAAAATTCATAAATCATTCTTTTTTGATGCTCTACAAGATAGAAAAAAAAAAACACGATAAAGATCATTTTTTAAAAAAACGCTATTTCTGGAAAAATGTCCTAACTTGGGGCAACTGGAAGTAGTCGTTTTCAATTTCACGACTCCAGGTAGTTCTTATTAGTGTAGACATAGTCAGAGCATATTGTGTGATGTTTCTATCGCGTTAAAAAAAATAGAATTAAAAAAAAAAAAAATTTATGTCAAAGCCTCTAGGAAATTTTCTACCAATGACAAGTCTATTTATATGAATTTGAGGTGTTTGCACTAACTTAAACTCTTGATCTAGAGTTCGGAAAATTTCTAAAAAATCAGAGAATGTTTCTTTTTTGATGCTCTACAAGATAGAAAAAAAAAAAATATGATAAAGATTTCTCTAAAAAATTTTTGAACAATGACAAGTCGATTTACTTGAATTTTGGTCAATGTGGTCTTTCATACTCGTAAACTGAATTGAGGAAAATTCTCAAAAAATTCATAAATCATTCTTTTTTGATGCTCTACAAGATAGAAAAAAAAAAACACGATAAAGATCATTTTTTAAAAAAACGCTATTTCTGGAAAAATGTCCTAACTTGGGGCAACTGGAAGTAGTCGTTTTCAATTTCACGACTCCAGGTAGTTCTTATTAGTGTAGACATAGTCAGAGCATATTGTGTGATGTTTCTATCGCGTTAAAAAAAATAGAATTAAAAAAAAAAAAAATTTATGTCAAAGCCTCTAGGAAATTTTCTACCAATGACAAGTCTATTTATATGAATTTGAGGTGTTTGCACTAACTTAAACTCTTGATCTAGAGTTCGGAAAATTTCTAAAAAATCAGAGAATGTTTCTTTTTTGATGCTCTACAAGATAGAAAAAAAAAAAATGATAAAGATTTCTCTAAAAAATTTTTGAACAATGACAAGTCGATTTACTTGAATTTTGGTCAATGTGGTCTTTCATACTCGTAAACTGAATTGAGGAAAATTCTCAAAAAATTCATAAATCATTCTTTTTTGATGCTCTACAAGATAGAAAAAAAAAAACACGATAAAGATCATTTTTTAAAAAAACGCTATTTCTGGAAAAATGTCCTAACTTGGGGCAACTGGAAGTAGTCGTTTTCAATTTCACGACTCCAGGTAGTTCTTATTAGTGTAGAAATAGCCAGAGCATATTGTAAAAGCATTTACATGATGTTCCTGTCTCGTTTGTAATTATAAAAATTTTTAAATAAAGATTTCTCTAAAAATTTTTTGAACAATGACAAGTCGATTTCCATGAAATATAATTGTCTTGATATTACAAACTCATAAACGGAATTGTCAATGCTCTACAATTTATTAATTACTAATAACAATTCAATTTATAGATTGTTTATTTAAAAAATGAAACAGTCCGACGAGTAGTTTAACCGTTGCGGTTTATACCGTGTATGGTATATTTGCTCAATTTATTTTTTTTATCTTTTTTTTTGATACCAAAAAACTTTAAAAGTTCAAAAGAATTCGACTATTATTGTTAAATAATTATCGATTATTTATAACAATTTATTTTATAGATGTGTTCAACTAATGTGATAAATAAATGTATAATTAATATATTGTTTGTTTAAAAAATAACACAATGAGACGTGTACTTAAATCGTTGGCGATAGATACCGTGCACGGTGTATTTGCTCTTTTTTTTAGTTTCAAATAAAGTTTAATTCAATTTTTGTCATTTTTCATTTGTTTCATTTAAAAATAAAATTTTTATTTTGTAGATGGTGCCACTAGCTATTGCATTTAGCAACTAATATATAAATTATCCGTGCGTGTTATGTACCGTACGTAGTTCTAAAGTCCAGTTTTGTCTCAACAAGAATACGTTTTTATCCCGCAGATGGTGTTTTTTATAAATGACCATATATTACCGTCATTTAAGACCGCTCTCGGGTTTACACCGCCTGCGGTTCCGTGCCTATAGACACTTCCAATAAAATATCCAAGTAAAAAATAATTATACAATAATCAATTTAAAAAACATTATGATTTTATTTATTTATCGATTATATAAATAAAAAAAAGGAGAAGGAAAATGATTAGATATTAAAATAAAAAACGACTGGCAAATCAAAGTAAACGTTGATGATGTTTTAAATACATTTTACTAAAAAAAAACATTCGATTAAATTTAAAAAATTAATAATAACTAACTGCGTTGTTAAAAAATAAAAATATCAGGTGATTAATTAATAATCATTTTAGTCTCGATAGAGAAATAAAAAAGTCTGAATATCATTTACTAAATGAACAAAAATATCTGTATAAAATTTTTCTTGTAAATTTTTAAAATAAATTGACAAAATAAAAATTAATTTTTAATATTTTTATATAATAATTAGTAAGTTAAAAAAAGTTTATCATGTCAGATGAATTTAGATCAATTTTATTGATAATTTTGATGTTGTTAATAATTGGATTTAGTGTATTATTAGTAAAATTAATTTACAAACATTTTTTTACAAATGAAGATGAGATTGATTCAATTTCTGGTTCTTTACATTTAAGAGATTTTACCACCTCATCAACAGATGGTTAGTAAATATATATAAAATTTATATTTTTTATTTTAAACATATATATTATTAATTATTTTTTTTTATTATTTAATTATCAAGGTCGTTCAGCTCTCATTGAAAAAATTGATGATGGACCTTTTGGAACACCAGTATAAATGTCAACAAAAAAAAAAAAAAATATAAAATAATAAAAATAATCTACAATGTTTAATAAAAAATTTGATGAAAAAATAAATTTGTTAAATCTATTTAATTTACATAAATAAATGTTATTATTATAAAATTATCCATATGATTATCAGTTATTTTGACTCAATATTGGCAAATCACCTGTAAAAGGCACTTTTCTTCTTGATCCAGTTTAATATAATATAAAAAAAAAAAAATAATATTTAAAATAATATAATATTATACTGATGATATTAATTAGTAAACATATGGATCACAGTTTACCACGATAAAAAAAAAAATTAATTAAAAATATATATATCCTCTTTAAAAAAATTGATAAAAATATTATTTTTTTTTTATTCTGTGATAGTTAGTCTCATCTTTTATGAGGATATTATCATTAATATGTATTGTAATTACATTTTCAAATTTTTATATAAATCGTCTTGCATGTATACAGAAGATGAAACATGTAAGTAGAAAAAAAAAAAAAAAAAAAAAACCGATAACAACTACAAAAAGTTAATAATAATATTATTAAAATTATTAAAATTTTTAAATAGTATAAAAAAAAAAATTATTTTTTTATTTAAAAACCTTTAAACTGTATTAATTATTATTAAAATAATTTAATTTATATCCATTTTATTTATTAATAAATAAATTATTAAACAATAAAATATATAAAAATTATTTCTAAAAAAATATTTTTTATTAATACATGAATCAGAATATAAGTATATAAAAAAAATAAAAATAAATATATATTCTATTTCAGAAATATGATAATTATTATCTAATCTTTTAGTTAAATTAACGATTCATTTTGGCTGATAGTTAGTTCCGTTTGATACAAGAAAAAATATTCATCTTGAATTAATTTTTTACTTTAGTCTTAATTTTTATCTCAAAAATAACACAATTTTTTAATTGTCATTATATAAATTTATTATTTAAAATAAAAAAAAAAAAAAAAAAAAAACAATATTTTTATTAATTTATTGTTAACAAAAAAAAATAATAACAATAACAGTGTTAAATTATAATAAAATTTTTTATAACTAAAAAAAAAAAAAAAACGTGAGAATGCAGCACATGTAAATTCTTAAAAATATATATATGTATATATATAAGATTATAACAATATCTCACATTTATTTATTTTCCAAGTTTTTTTTTTTATTCTTGAGTTTGTTTTTTATGTAAATACATATATATATTTGTTAAATACTTAATTAAGATAAGATGATTTTAAATGTTGGCTAAAATATACAAATAGAATATTTTTAAATATTAGATATTTATTTATTATTATTTAAAATTTTATATATTCAGTTATATTTTTTGTGTAGTCAACTGATTTTACAAATCATTATTTCACTCAGTTTCAGCAAATCAGTGATAGACCACGTGTTTTATGCTGACTTTTAAAGACAAACTATTTTATCTATATCATTTTACAACAGTCATTAAATAAAAAAATATAAAATAAATAAAATTAAAAATGGATAATTATCATGAATTGTCAACTTATTCACAGGTATTTATTAATAATTATTAAATTTTTTTAATTAATTTTTATTTTAAAAATTTATGTATTATTTATTGTTTTTTTTTTTTATTTTTTTAATAAATATTCAATTTTAATATTATAAAAATAATATAAGTAAGTATATCAGTGTGTATTATTATTTAAATAAATAAATATAAAATTGAAAAAAATAAAAAAAATGATAAGAAATAAAAATATTTACATCAGTAATATAGATATATATTCATTTTTTTTTATTTTTTATTTTTATCATTGTTTAAATATTAAAATAAATATTATTATTATTTATTTATTTTTTTTTTTTTAAATTGTAAAATAATTATTTTTATATAATACAAATAGATATAACAAATTTTATTTAAAAAAAAAAAAAAAAAAGAATCTTTTTAATATTTAAAAATTTTATTTTGTCAATTAAATATTAATTAGTATTGAATAACATCAAAAATAATTAATAGATATTTATATAATTTATAAAAATATATTAATTTATTTTTAATTTTTTTAAGCAAAATGTTGTCAAGTTGAAAAAACCAACACCACTGAGACCAACACCAGGTATACCATTACCAATAATGCCAATGACACCACCACCACCACCACCATTATCATCATTATCATCATCATCATCATCATCAACAACAACAACAGCAACAACAACAACAGATTTTGATTATGAATTATTTGATAAGCAAATAACAAAACAAATAAATGATGATCTTGCACGTTCATATATAATGCATATTGAATCAACATTTAAATATAATAAACCAGAAATATACAATGAATTTATTGATTTAATGAAATTATATAAATTAAAAAAAATAACATTTGATTATTTACGTGATAAAATAAAAATATTATTTAATAATCATCCAGATTTAATAATTGGTTTTAATACATTTTTACCAGAACAATATAAAATAATTATTGAAAATAAAAAAATTCAAGAATTAATACCAAATATACAACCAATAATAACACCAGGTCATTTATTAAATTATCATTTTGATCATAATGGTGCATATAAAGGAGTAACATCAGTACCATCAACAACATATTCAACAAATTATTATAATTATGATTATAATAAACAACAAACATTTATTCAATCACAATTTAATTCATATGTTTATTCATATAATAATAATTCAGCATTTAGTGAACCACGTTATGAAACAATAAGTCCTGATCAATCAACAATTTTTTATAAATGATTATTATTTTTTTTTATTTTTTATTTTGTATATTAATATATTAATTATTGTATTTTGTTTATTTTATTTTATTTTTTTTTCTAAAATGTAAAAAAAAAATTTATTGTATAAAATATAAATTAAATAAATTAAAAATTAAGTTAATTATTTATTTTGTTATTATTTTTTTTTATTTTTAAATATTACTTTGCATATATATTTTGTATAATAATTAACATGGAGTAAAATTTATTGA
The DNA here is from genome assembly GCA_011426435.1 of Lysiphlebus fabarum. Taxonomy (NCBI): domain Eukaryota; kingdom Metazoa; phylum Arthropoda; class Insecta; order Hymenoptera; family Braconidae; genus Lysiphlebus; species Lysiphlebus fabarum. The sequence continues at coordinate 33,658 of WSYQ01000436.1, forward strand.
GTTCTTTATTATTTTATGAATGATTAATAATAGATTAGTCATTGCATTTTTAAACATTATTATTTTATTTTTCTTCAAGTATTTGTATCATGAATTTTTTGGAAATTTATGTTATCAGTTTGTTTATATTTATGCAGTTTATATTTATTTTAAAAAACATTAACAAATAAAAAAAATAATAATTTAAAAAAAAAAAAAAATAACTATTGATAAATAAATATAAACCATATTTAAAAATTAAATTTAAACATAACCGACTGCACAAAAATAAAATGTATATTTTATAATAATAATTTCTGTATTATAAAAAATATACATATTAATCAATAACTGAATTAAATATTTATTGAAGAACAATATTACTTAATCGGTGATAAATCACTCAAATTCTATATTTATAACAATTGGTCATTTTAATTTAACAAAAAAAATATTAATAAATAATTTATTAAAGTTCAATTACTTGTCCATCAAAAAAAAAAAAAAAAAAAAACTGTAAAACGAAATTATTTTATTTTTTTTTATTTCAGTGAATCATCATTGCTAGCATACAAATTTGCTCTCTTATCATAGGTTTTTTTTTTTTTTTATTTCTTTTTTAGACTCACTTTATGAGTCTTGGATTGGTTGGAAATTTTGTTCGATATTTGTTAATAGGTATATATTTATACACATATAACACATCACAACCATTTGAAACGCATCACAACTTGTTGAGACACAGAGCTGTTAACATCGTCTACAATAAAATTAAATTGTCTATAATTTATATTGAAATTAAATATAATAATTCATCATGGATATTGGAGTAATAATATTGCTAATTATCGGTGGATGTGGTGCTTTGTTTATTGTCTTTTATACTTGTTACAAGTGTCAACAAAAAAGACCAGTTCAAAGTAAGTAATAAAAATAAAATAATGATATACATTTGATATAATGTATATTTATTATTTATTGACAATTAATTTATGTTTAATTATTATTAATTTTTTTAACTGTGTACTGTGTATTAAAATTTCGTTATTAATTTTTTCTTAAATTTGTGATTTCAGAATCAGATGGTGATGTTGAACATGGGCGCAGTCGTCATGGTCGTCGTCGTGGTCATGGTGGTGGTGGTGGTGGTGGTGGACATTATGGTGGTGGTGGAGATTATGGTGGTGGACATCATGGTGGTGATTATGGTGGTGGCGGTGATGGAGATGGTGGTGATGGTGGTGAGATTGCGGTGGTGGTGGCGGTGATGGAGATGGTGGTTGCGGTGGAGATGGTGGTGGTGGTGGTGGTGGCGGTGATGGTGGAGATTAAAACCATCAGTATGCATCAGTTTATATTTATTTTAAAAAACATTAACAAATAAAAAAAATAATAATTTAAAAAAAAAAAAAAATAACTATTGATAAATAAATATAAACCATATTTAAAAATTAAATTTAAACATAACCGACTGCACAAAAATAAAATGTATATTTTATAATAATAATTTCTGTATTATAAAAAATATACATATTAATCAATAACTGAATTAAATATTTATTGAAGAACAATATTACTTAATCGGTGATAAATCACTCAAATTCTATATTTATAACAATTGGTCATTTTAATTTAACAAAAAAAATATTAATAAATAATTTATTAAAGTTCAATTACTTGTCCATCAAAAAAAAAAAAAAAACTGTAAAACGAAATTATTTTATTTTTTTTTATTTCAGTGAATCATCATTGCTAGCATACAAATTTAGCTCTCTTATCATAGGTTTTTTTTTTTTATTTCTTTTTTAGACTCACTTTATGAGTCTTGGATTGGTTGGAAATTTTGTTCGATATTTGTTAATAGGTATATATTTATACACATATAACACATCACAACCATTTGAAACGCATCACAACTTGTTGAGACACAGAGCTGTTAACATCGTTTACCATAAAATTAAATTGTCTATAATTTATATTGAAATTAAATATAATAATTCATCATGGATATTGGAATAGCAATATTGATAGTTTTCGGTGGATGTATTGCAGTTTTTGTTGTCTTTTGTATTTGTTACAATTGTCAAAAAAAAAAAATTCAAAGTAAGTAATAAAAATAAAATAATGATTTACATTTGATATAATGTATATTTATTATTTATTGACAATTAATTTATGTTTAATTATTATTAATTTTTTTAACTGTGTACTGCGTATTAAAATTTCGTTATTAATTTTTTCTTAAATTTGTGATTTCAGATTCAGATGGTGATGTTGAACATGGGCGCAGTCGTCATGGTCGTCGTCGTGGTCATGGTGGTGGTGGTGGTGGTGGTGGACATTATGGTGGAGATTATGGTGGTGGACATCATGGTGGAGATTTTGGTGGCGGTGATTTTGGTGGTGGTGATTGCGGTGGTGGTGGCGGCGGAGATTGTGGTTTTTAAAATTTTATTAAAACAATCAGTCTATATTTATTCAAAAAATATATATATAAATAATCATAATTTAATATATATATAAATCTTGAACAAAAATAAAATGTATATTTGAAAAAAAATATAATTTAAAAAATATATTAAAAATGATATTAATAAATAATTAATAATCAATAAAAATAGTGGAAAGTTTTTTTTTTTCTTTCGATTTTTTTTAATTATTTGAGTGAGTTATCAACACTCATGTACAAACTTGTTTTTTATCATCATAATATATTTTTTCATAGCTTTAGGACAATGAGGTGTTTTTTTTTTTTTTTTTTTCACCTTATGAGTCTTGAATTTGGGGAAAATTGAAGTCGACATTTGTTAATATATATTATACTATGAAAAAAAAAAAAAAAAAAAAAAAAAAAAAAACATTTAAAATTTTTCTTTTATTATTTTTATGAATCATCATTTTGGCTTTACTCATTTGGCTCTTATCATATATATTTGATTATTATTTTTCTTTATTTTTTTATTTTTCAACACTCACAAATCACGGACTCTCTGACTGGTGTCACTTGTATCCAATCGAAATATACTATTTCGTTGGTATTAGTTTGTTGGTTTGATTAGTTGCTGCATTAGTTTAAAGCAGGTTAAAGCACGCTACAGTCACCTTTGAAACACTTTGAGGTGAGTTAAAATAATAATTAATAACTATTTATATTTATCATAAAATAATAATGATTTTTTATCATTAAACATCAATATATTTCTCATCAAACCATTACAGTATCTTATTTTTTTTTTTAATTTATAATTTTAGAGCTGGACGTTTAATTATCACAATTAAAATTTTTTTGTGATGCAAGGATTGCAGTAAAAGATGTGGAGATTGAATTACTCACAAAGAATCCTGCATGGCAGTTTGTTCATCTTTTTTAATTTTATTATAACACAATAATAATGAATATTTGTATTTAAAAAACATCATCATCATCAATAAATTATCAATAATAATTATCTTTTAAAGTCAATCATGTAACTTGAAATATTTAAATCCAACATTTTGTATTAAAATAATTTATTTGTTTATATTGTTGTTAAATAAAAGAAAAATTAATCTCAACTAATTATCGCAATCAATAAATTAGAAAAATATAAAAATTATTTGATAAAATAAAATTTCTATATACGATTTAATGAACAATTTATTATTAAAAATTAATAGTAGACATTTTTTTTTTTCTATATTATTAATTCAGTAAGTCACTATCTTTGGTTATTTTATTTTATTTTTTTTTTGTAGTCTTCATAGATAATAGGTTTTTTTTTTTTTTTCTATTGTAACGTTTTGTGAGCCTTGAGTAGCCTTGAATTTACATGTAATATCTATCAGGATGAGTTGCTGTATATTTTTTTATTATTAAACTGTATTATTTTGAGCTTCTTAAAAATTTATCATGTTAATACATGTTTTCTAGATAGTACCATATGGGTATTAAATTATATCATAAATAAATAATAAATCAGAATAAAAAAAATAAATAAGCAAGATGACCTAAAAGTGATTGTCATGGAATATTAAAAATTATAATCAACAAAAATTGTTCATACCTATATGTATTATAAACAAAGATATCATATACGATAGGTAGAATTATTAATTTAAATAAAATCCTACCTTGTATGGGGATGTTCATCTTGCCACGATGACATCAATGCAAGATGCTCGTCATGTAGTTGATGATGATGATTAAACCAGGTAAATTTATCAGCAACAATTTCAGCTATCACATTCAGAAACACAACACTACACTTTTTATATTAATTTAATAACTACACACTTAAAAAAACACTTTAACAATCACCACTATCACTATTTTTATCACATAATTTACTCTTATTAATTTAAAAATTATAATAACTTTTAATATTCTTATATATAAATAATTTAATTGTTGTTTAAAAAAGATATCACAAGTCTAATATTATGTTTTTTTACATTACTTTTGACAAAGGCAGCTGATTCTTTACAGTCTCAAGATCAACATGTTATTATTTATTAACAACAATAATTTCAAAAATAACAACAACACAGGCTTGCTCATCAAAGAAATTCTAATCAAATTAGATTTAGTTGAATAGATAAAGTCAATGTTCAACCAACATATATAACAACATCAAGTAGTACATGAGAAAAAAAAATAAAATAAAAAAAAACAACACAATTAGTATCAATGATTTATCATCATTAATAAGACAATATGTACAATTGTTGTTTACTGCTGATTTAAATGTACTAGTATTTGATGATTATTGTCAAATAGTTTATCACAATTAATTAATTTAATTATTTAACCAGCATTTGGTAATGGCACTTTAATTATCAACAACATCATCACTATCTTTGATACTGTTCAGGTTATATTTTAGTCTCTACTGTCTCAGTTAATTGTATCAAATAATAATCCAATTGTTCTTTTGTTATATACTAAATTAATTTATTTTTAACAATCACTAAACTTTAATAATTGTCAATAATAATCTCAATTATTAATTTTTGTTTACCTTTGATGGACCATTTACATATTTTGTTATCTGAAATCATAAAAAATATACCAAATGAAAAATATTTATAAAAGTGGACTAATTATTGGCAACAAAGAAACTCAATGAATAATATGTTAATAATAAATAATTAAATAAATAAAAAATTACAATGAATTTAAGTTTGTTGAATAAAAAAAAACACAGTCAAACAAAGCCATATACATGTATATACTCACACATACACACACAATGTTGAACAATGACAAAGGCGTCCTTTTGTCGTTCATCAAATTACACATTTAATCAATTATTATCGTAAAAATTTATATAAATAATTGTTTAAATAATTAATTTGAGCTTGTTGAATAAAAAAAAATCACAAAAAACAATAAATATAGATTTACATGAACAAAGTTGGACGGCGTCCTTTTGGCGTTCACTAAACTTGCTTATATTTTTTTTATTATGTAAAATTATGAAATAAAAATAGCACCAAACGATAGCCTGACATTTAATTAACAATAAAAACACAAATTAATAATTTTTGGAGCAATAAATTGACTGAGAGAGACATTTTTAACGGAGACGACGTGAACGCGTCAAGACACAAAGCAAAACTGTGGTAAACAAAATGGCCGCCAGAGGTAGTGGAAATTTTACAATAAAAAAAAAAAAAAAAATATTACAATAGTTGTTAAAAAAAATAAAGAATAATTAATAAATAATATTAGTAATAATTTAAAAAATTATAAAAAATTTTATTATTATAAACAAATTAATTTTGGATAATTACATTTCGCGCCATCTGTTAATTTTTTTGAAACTAATATCAACAATTATAAATAATAATTAACAAAAATTATTTACAAAATATATAATAATTATTATTAATAAATAATTATTAATTGTAATAATTTTTAATTTTTAATTGTTAATAAAAAAAAATTGTCACTACCTCTGGCGGCCATATTGTTTACCACAGTTTTGCTTTGTGTCTTGACGCGTTCACGTCGTCTCCGTTAAAAATGTCTCTCTCAGTCAATTTATTGCTCCAAAAATTATTAATTTGTGTTTTTATTGTTAATTAAATGTCAGGCTATCGTTTGGTGCTATTTTTATTTCATAATTTTACATAATAAAAAAAATATAAGCAAGTTTAGTGAACGCCAAAAGGACGCCGTCCAACTTTGTTCATGTAAATCTATATTTATTGTTTTTTGTGATTTTTTTTTATTCAACAAGCTCAAATTAATTATTTAAACAATTATTTATATAAATTTTTACGATAATAATTGATTAAATGTGTAATTTGATCAACGACAAAAGGACGCCTTTGTCATTGTTCAACATTGTGTGTGTATGTGTAAGTATATACATGTATATGGCTTTGTTTGCTTGTGTTTTTTTTTATTCAACAAACTTAAATTATTTATTTAAACAATTATAAATATTATAGGTATATATAAATTATGGTTAGATAGCATTTTTTATTAATGATAAAATAATAACTAAATTATTTGAGACAATTGTTGCTTCAGTCAAATGGTACCAATGCATTGATATTGTTGATATGCCAATAATAAATTATAAAATATAAAAATACATCAAGGATGATGATAGTAGTAGTGCATATATTGTTGAACCAAGTAATTGAGTAATTAATTATATATATTTATTGTGTGAAGTACTCAGAGTATGTATAACATAAATGAACAACAATACATTATCAGTGAATTGTTGATTTTTTTTTTTTTTATGTACCACTTGAAGTTGTTATAGGTATATTGGTTTTTATTAATTAAATTTTTTTTTTTGTGTTTGTGTTGTTGGTCTTGAGAGTATCAAGAACCAGCTGCTTCTATTGAAGTGAATGTGAAAAAAAAAATCAGTGGTGATGATGTTGGTAATTGGTGAAGTGTTTAATAAGTGTTAATAATTTATCAAGTTGATATATAAAAGTATTGTGTTGTAAGTGTGATATTTAAATTAAATAATGTTGATAATCATCTGTATTAATCATCATCAACTACATGAGGAGCATCTTGCATTGATATCATCGTGGGAAGATGAACATCCCCATACAAGGTAGGATTTGATTTAAATTAATAATTATATATGATATCTTGGTTTATAATACAAACAAATGTTGTTGATGATTATGATTTTAATCACTTCATGATAGTCTATTTAGGTCATCTTGCTTTTTTTTTATTTTATTTTGATCTAGATAGGTACTTATTAGTACAATAATTCAATAAACAACACAATATTTAAAAATACTTGTTCCATAATTAATGATGGATGTGATTTATCATTTCTAGTTTCAATCATTTTATCACATATTTGTTGTTAATATTCTTCAATAATTAATTGTAAAGTTTTTTTTTTTTGTTCATTCTCATCAGTTTCTAAATGTCGTACAATTGTTTTTATAATATTCATATCAAGTGATACAGCAAATACTTCAATTGGTATTTTTGATGATATTATTTGTAAATGTGTTATCATTTGTGCTAACATTGAATTTTTAAAACTCTTTTTTTTTTGTATTTGATGATAACAGAAAATTTATATTAACATTTGTTGGTATATTATTATCATAATTATTATTATTATTATTATTAATAATAATTTTATTATCTGTTTTGTTTAATTGATGATCAATTTGTTTTCGAAAATGTCCAATAATACTTTTTAATGTAAATTTACGTTCATTATAATGATCACGTTTCCATGTATATAATTTAACTATAGATTTATCTTCAGATTGTAATATGATTGAATTTTATCATATATACATTTGAACCTTTACTACTATCTACCACGATGTATTTTTCTTTCACCCTAATTATTATTATCAAAATTAATTAATTCAGTTCATTGATGATTACATATTTTATCATCAATATAAACACATGAACTTCTATGACGTCTTGTTGATATAAATTTTTGACTACGTTGTTCATTTGATGATGATAATAATGATGATGATGATGATGGTGATAATTGTATATACTTTCACGACGTTCATGTAATTCATCTTGTAACAATTGACGTTCTTTATCTTCTTGTTTAACTTGCATTTCACTTTGATAAACCAATACTAATATTTAATTGTATTGATGGTGGTATTTCAGGATATTTATGTGAACATAATATACATAAACCAATTTTAGCATCAACTTCAACTGGTCCAGACATTTCTTGTTAATGTCATTGATATATTCATTGGTTGCCATTTTTTTTTTCTTAAATCACGTAGTCCATCATCAAATACTGACTATTTTAATTATAAAAAAAATATTTATTAATTAAAAATTACAAAAAAAAAACATACCAACATATACTTACCTTGAGTACTTCAAATTCAATTCTTTGTCTTTCTTGATATGACTCTTGATGAGCTACTTTTGTACATAGTAGATTGTTATTTATTTTATTACCAGTTTATTGTTGTTTTTTATTTTATTTTTTTTTATTTACATTCAGTACAGTGTTTAACCTCCATTCGAAATTATAACAAAAAACAACAAATAATCATGTGTGTGTGTATGTTTAGAATGAAAAAGATAAAAAAAAGAGATGAGAGTTTTTATTTACTTTCATTTTTTTTTAATAGACAAGCATAATGGTTTCTCTAGCAATTAGTTATAGAAAATTATTGTATATAAATAATAATTTTTTAAAATTCTAAATACTTAATTATCAATATAAATCAATAAAACTGAATTTTAATTTAAAAAAAAAAAAAAAATTATTAAATAAATTTTTAATATTTAAATAATTTGTATCAATAAAACTTTTTTTTATTATTCGTAATAGATATTTATATTTATTTACAAACTTTCATCATACAAATAATGAAAAAAAATAAAATAATAATAATATATATATGAGATAAACATATATTAAAAAACAATATGTTTAATAATTATTTTATTAATAATAAACTCTAAAAAAAAATGAATCAAACAACAATTTATCAAATTTTTTTTTTCTTCCTTTTTTTTTTTTCTTTAAATAATTTTTGATTGATTTTTATATATGATTATTCTTGGCAAGATCTACCAGTATTTTATATAATTTTTTTTTATATATTTCATTTAATATTGTCCAAGAATATTTATTATTTTTCTATCTCAATTTTTTATTTAAAAAATGAGGATAATAATTGTTAACAATTATTAACAATGGCACAATCAGTCAACTAATTTTTTTTTTTTTTTTCATTTGTTAATAATAATCCTAATTTTTTTTACATAATTTTTTTTGTTTATAATAAATTTAATTTTTAAATTAATAATAAATTTGTATGCACAGGCCAAAATCAATTTTATCACGGGCCCTGTTTTTTTTATTTTTTTTTATTTTTTTTTAAATTTAAAAAACAAAAATGTTTGATTTTATAAAAAAAAAAAAAAACAATTAAACAAACAAACAGTAAACTGTAGTTTTTTTATTTTTTTTTCGTCAAATTATAATTATTCCTCAATGTCCTGCAAGAGTGAATATTAACCAGAAAATAATATTGAATCTAATAAATTTGTATTATTGTCAAATAGATTTAAAAAAAAAAAAAAAAAAAAAACAAAAACAGTTCCAACAAATATAAACTGAAAAAAAAATTTAAATTAAAAATCATCATCCCATCCTGATACATCATCTGGTGGTGGTGGATCAGCATCTGGAGGATAATCATCAAAGTTTCCAGTATCAATAGCATTTTGAACACGTGGTAAAATTGGTGGTTCTAATGTTCTTGATCTTAATCCTTCCCAATTAAATCCATCAAACCATCTTAAAAAATAATAATACAAAAAAAATAAATAAATAAAATATTAAAATTTAAATAAATAAAATAAAAAACTTACTTGTGTTTTTGAATTTCACTAATACCACCTTTTTGATAACCAAGACGTTCAGCTGGATTATCTCTACATAATTTTTTAATTAATACAGTTGCATTTTTAGTTATTGTTCTTGGAAATTCAATAGCATCAATTCCTTTTAATATAATATTATATGTTTTCATTGGATCAGAACCAGTAAATGGTGGTGTACCAGTTAATAATTCAAACATAAGTACACCTAATGACCAATAATCAGCACTAATATCATGTCCTTTATTTAAAATAACTTCTGGTGCAACATATTCTGGTGTACCACAAAATGTCCATGTTTTTCTTCCACCATCAAGACGTTTTGCAAAACCAAAATCAACTAATTTTACATATCCTCGACTATCAAGTAAAAGATTTTCTGGTTTAAGATCTCGATAAATAATATTTCTTGAATGTAAATAATCAAATGCTTCAACAACACATGCTGTATAAAATCTTGTTGTACTATCATCAAAATATCCTTTATCTCTTAGTACTGTCCATAATTCACCACCAAGACATGCTTCCATTAACATATAAAGATATTTTCTATCTTTAAATGTTTTAAATAATTTAACAACAAATTCACTATCAGCTTCACCCATAATACGTTTTTCCGACATAATATGTTGTTGTTGACGTGTTTCAACAATTTGTGATTTTTTCATTTGTTTAAGAGCATATGAACGTGTAGAATCACCATTTATTTGTACCAATTCAACTCTACCAAAACCACCAACACCAAGAGTTGCTAATGATTTTAAATCTTGAAGACGTAAATCACAAAATTCTTCATTTAATCTGTAAAATTTAATATTAAATAACAAAATTATTATTTATAATTTACATTAGAAAGTAAAAAAATTTTTTTTTATTTGTATAATAAAAATATTTAAAAAAAATATACATAATTTTAACATTCAGACAATATCAACTTGACATTTTAATGTTAAATAATAATTCGTGACTTACTTTTATGTAAAAAAAAAAATTCCAATATTTTTTTTATTTTAAAAATATGTAAGCATGATAAAAATTATTTGTAATATTAAATTAAATATTAATTAAATAAATAATAATAAAATAATAAAATACCTTCTACGTTCGACTAGTTCATCTTTATATCTTGTTCTAATTTCATCAAGTGATGAAATAAGTTGATTAAATGTTTCTCTATCAATAACAAGACAACTAACACCTTCTGGATCATCAGCAATAATATTTGCTGTTCTTAAATCATCTCTATATGAATGAAACAAAAAAGTAGAATTATTTATAAATAAATGAATTGGATTACTCATGTTAGTCGTTTAATATATATAATATTAAATATTAATTATTAATTTATTAATATTATTTATTATTTAAAATAATATTTACCCTTGTAATGCTTTTTCACCAAAAAAATCACCTTTACCAAGTGTTCTTATATATTTTTCATCAGTTGTATCTGGTTGTTTTATTGTTACACGTACTTGACCTCTACTTATTATAAAAAATGTATCACCACGTGCACCTTGACGAATAATATAATCACCATTGTTGTAAAATGTCTAAAAAAACAAAAAATTATTATTATTTTTTTTGTAAATTATAAATTTTTTTTTTGTTATTTAAAATTTTACCTCTTCTAAAACATCAGATATTTTAATGAGTGTTTCTTCTGGAAGATTTTTAAATATTGGTACACTGAAAATAATAATAATATTATTAATTAATTAATTAATTAATTAATTAAATTAATTATTTATTTATTTATCATATATTTGATGAATTACCTCTTGAGAAAATCTGTATATTCAGCTTGTCTTGATAAACCAGTTCTCATCATAATTGTTTGAAAACATTGACGATCAATTGCCCATAATTGACAATCAGTTGCTGCTGTTATTGTTGCTGTTCTTTTACAATTATATAAAATTGCAAGTTCACCAAGTACTTTACCTGGTGCAAGGGTACTGAGATATTTTCCATCTCTTGAAACTTCAACTTTTCCCTCTAAAAAAAAATTAATAACAATAAATATATATTAATATTAATTTTAATTAATTTTTTTAAATAATTATTTAGACCGGAAATATATTTTTTTAACTTGTTTGTCTTGAATCAAAAATATAAAATATAAAATGAAAAATGTGCGTGGGTGGGCCAATATAGTCTCCGGTTATTAGACCTTGTTTATTATTAATTTGTAGTTTATTAATCATCAGGGAGAAACCAACATCCGTTTGGTTATATTGTTAAAATAAAATTGTCTGAATAAAGATAAAAATATTTAAAATAATAATAATAATAATATTTTATTTAATAATAAATTTATATAAAAAATATATCAAGATCCGCATTGTTAAAAAAAATAATAAAATAAAAAAATAAATATATTAAATCTTGAAATTCTTTTAGCAATAATAATTAACAACATAAAAAAAATATATAAACATAGATATTTATTTAAATGTTTTTTTTTTTTTTTAAATTGTTTGCTATAAAATCTATAATTTTTGATGAATAAATTCATGTTTTTTTTTTTTTTAGATAAAAAAATTGAAATGATATTTCCTGGTTTATTTGACCCAGAATGTTGTTATTAAACAAATAGGCCAAAAAAGTCATTTAATGACGTTTGATACTATCAATACTTGATTTCTTTGGTAAATAAAAAGCAGATTAAATCAAAAACATCATAAATATTATAAAATTTTCCAAAGTAATAAAACTAGGTCGGATAAATTTCTTGTTACAAGACAACCTTGTCTAGTCTAGATTAATTTTATATACATATTTTTTTTTTCACACGAGATTTTATATGATGAACATAAAATTAAACCCACATAATTTTTAAAAAAAATTTAAATTACAAATTATATTGAAAAATATAATAAAAAAAAATCATCCACAAGGTTCAATATTAAATGTATTATTTAATTTGATATATTTTTAATTTATTTTAATGAATAATTTATTAATAATAATAAAAACACAAGGATAAATTATTTCTTCAACTAAAATATATATATATATATATTATTATATTTAAAAAACTTATGACCCAATTTAAGTCAACACTTTATTTTAATAGTTGAAGATTTGCAATATATTTTATCCGGATGTTACCGTTAGTACATAGTCTAGAAAAGACATTTAAAAAATTTTCTAAACTTGCATAAGTCACGTATGATTAGTTGTAAAAAATATTAAAAATAAATAAAAATATATATTACTATATTATTAATAAATAATAAATAATAATTGATATATATTTAAAGTGAAATTTAAAGTTAACAAAAATAAGTGAAATGTACAAATTTTTAAAACGTATTATTTTAATGGTTCGATAAACTCAAATGGCCTTCAAAGTTGACAGTAAATTTAGCAATATAACATTGCAATAACAATTGAACAAAAAAAAAATATTAAACAATGAAAATAAAAAATATACTTTCAATTTATTTATAAATTATATTTTTTAAATAAAAAGAAAAATAAAATATAAAATTAAAATAAATTAAAAGACTTTGTATTCTTTTTATTATATTGTTTCATAATATGTTTGAGGAAATCAATTTACATTTGTTGAATTAATTAAAAAATAATAAAAATAATTACAAAAAAAAAAAAAAATTTTAATCAATAAAAAATATTGATGAGAATTTTTTATATAAGCTCAAATTTCAGTTGAAATATCAGAAGTAAATTTTTTTTAAAAATAGTAAAATAATATTTGTCTAAAAAAAAATTCAAATAAAATAGAAAAAAAAAAAAAAAACAAAGAACCATCAGGTTGAATTCCATAAAATATATGTAAAATTTTTGAAAAAAAAATATCAGACAGGTAATTGAAGCCCATCTGTTGCTTCTTCAGCAAAAAATAATAAAAAGTAAGGGAAAATTATATTTATAGTTTGAAAGCAACTGGTACCATGACGACATATTATAACAGGACAAAGAAATTCATGCATCGAATACGATATACTTGTTATTATATTAATAAATTTATTTATTTTATTTATTATTATATTTTATAAATGTAACTAAATTCATACGGTAAAATTACGATTATTATTTACTCAAAATAATATTTAACTATTTGCAATATGCAATTTATAATAAATGAAAAAAAAAAAAGAAATTTATTTATAAATTTATATCCTGAATGACAAAATGGTCAAGTATAGATTATAAAAATATAAAAAAATATTATTTGTTGAAAATTGAAAGATACTTTATTACAACATTAAAACGTGTGAAAGTAGTCTCAATAAATTGCATGTAATTTTATAAATAAAATATATAAATATAAAAATTAATTAAAAAATACTCAAATAAATATTGTCATTAATAACTTTTGGTTCATTAATTTTGTAAACTTATGAGTAAAAAAATTTCATTGATAATATATTGAATTAAAAAAATATAAACTATAAAATATATTTATTAAATAATAATAGAGAAAGTTTTTTTTTATAAATAAATGCAAAAATAAATATTATTATTTTATTATAATAAAAGTCTAGACCCTAAAAATGTATTAAATTTAATTTTTTAAAAATAAATATTTCTTTGAAGTTATTATTAAATTTAAACTTTCTCCATGTATGATATAAAATATATAATTTAAATTTTATATTTATATATTTATTTTATAAAAATATATTAAATTATCAACAAAAAAAAAATCAAGTTAATTCAATATATCAAAAATAATTTCAACAACAAAAATGTCATTTTAAAAAAAATAATTTCCCATGAATTACTTATATCATATTTAGTAATAAAATTAAAACAATAAAATATATATATATTTTTTTTCAATATTATTTATAATTATAAATAAAATACCTTCACGATTTTTTTTACGTGGTATTGGTGCACCAGTTCTACGTTGTCTAGCATAAGTATGAACTGGAACAATGAGTCTTGGTCTTGGTATAACAAAACTACTATTTTTATTAACATTATTATTTTTTTTATTATCAACAATATTAATTATTTTATTATCTAAATAATCATCACTATCTATTGTTGTATTACTACTTGATCTTTCTGATTTATTATCATTTTTATCAATTGATGTACCATCAAGTACATTTTCCAATTGATTAATCATATTAACATATGGTTTTTTATAATTATTATTTTTATTTGACCAATTATTATCACATTCACGCCAACTAGCTTCATATAATAATTCCATTGCTTTTCCTCTTGTTGCATCTGGATCAAGTAATAATTCTGAATCTTCTAAAACAGCTCTTCCAGGATAATTTCTTACTTTCATCATTTATAATTTTTTTAAATTAAATATACTTGTATAAAAAATTAATATTTCTATTTTTATAAAATATCACAGATTATTTTTTAATTTTTTTTTAGCTAAACAAACGTCATGATATATATATTTCTAAATAAACAACACGAAAATAATAGTAAAATTGGTAAATTTCCAATGTCAATATTGATGATAAAATTAAAAAATTTATATTTTGGTAAATATATTATCACAGTTACTTTGTTTTAAATATAAATTTATAATATTTTTATTAATACCCACGTAATTTATTTAAATAAAAAAAATAAACATTTCACAAAAAAAAAAAAATTCCACTTAGTCACTTGAATTATTATAAATATAATAATTTTTTTTTACTTTTAATAATAATAATTTTATGATTAAATATTTTAAATAATTTTTTTAACATTTGTTATAATTATTATAAATTTTTAATATTAATTTTAATACAATGTTGTACAAAACATTGACGCTTCACGACTGCTTTGATACTTGCAAGATGAAGAATACTGTGTTTCACATTAAGGCTTTTGTATTCCCCCGCTCTTTTTTATTTTTTAAAATATATATTTTTTATTATATATTTTATTATTTCCTCTCGAGTAAAATTACTTGGTATATATCTTGTTTGTACACTCTCTTTTGTATAAATATATTATATATCCAACTTGCACCAAGCCTTACTGACAAGTCACGCAAATCTCTACTGTTACACTCTGGTGTTGTTGGTGGTGGAAATTTGAGAGAAAGGACAGTGGTTCTCAATAATTATTTAAATAATAAATAAATAAATAAATAATATTTTATTGTTAATTATATTTATTGAATATAAAAATTATCTATCTAAAACCAAGACTCATTTTTGTTTTTGTAATATAAAACAAGTGTTTTATGTGATCATCATTTTAAAATTCATTAAATTCAAATGTAATTATTTTAGTATTGAAAAATAAATATATTTTTAAGTTGAGGGGTTTCATGGAATAAGGGATGATGGTTTTTATTTATTTTTTTTTTTTTTTTTATAAATTTTTTAAACGTGAGAACCAATGGTTTATAATGGTCCAGGATTTTTCTTTTCAATTCATGTTTTTGTATATGTGTTTTCAATGGAATTTTCTGTACGACCTTCTATTTGTATTTGAGGAAGAAAAAATTATTAGATATATATATTTTTTTTATTGAAGGACAAATAGTACCTTTTTTTTTTTTTTTTATTAAAAAATGAAAAAAAATTATATTATTTTTAATTTACTGTTGAATATTTTTTATAAATTAGTACAACTTTTTATAGATTATTAATTCTTTTGATGATTTAATGGTTTTTATTTTTTAAATTTATATTTTTATATAAATTTTTATGTTTAAAAAGATGGTAAAATTTAAATACGTAGTTTATAATCATAGAATTTTATATTTGTATTTGATTTAAAATTTAAAAAAATTCCCAAGGTTTCAAAAAAAACTTGAAACGAAAAATGTATATAAGTATATATTTTTTTTTTTTTATAAAGACTAATAGATATCATGTTATTTCATAACAAGTTAATGTAAATAAATGTGTTTATTATTGATAAAAATATCAGCGTAGATTGACTTGATGATATAAAATTAAAGTGGCTTAATATTTGTCTCAAATATCATATAAAATTAAATACATAAATTATGTAATATATTTTGTATGTTTGAATATATATATTTAATTATTTTTGTTTTTTTTTTTTTTTGATTGATATAAAAATAATTATTATGTAATTAATATAATTTACCTTCCATAACAAAAACAGTTGAACCGACATCTCCTTCTCTGATGATAATTGAACCAGCTGGAAATGATACTGGATACATGCAATCAACAATTTCTCGTATTTGTGTTAATTCAAGATTTTTCATAAAATCATTATCCAAAATAGCTGCTTTAATAAGTTCACGAGACCTTGAATGATAAAATTTAATTAAAATTTAATATAATTATCAAAATAAATATAAAAAAATATAATAATTAACAAAAGAATTTAAAAATAATTATTAAATAAATAAAATTATATACAATTATTTTATTTTCTTTTGAAATTATGACATAAATTTTTTTTTTTTTATTCTAAAATATATCATTTACAAATTATCTCACAAATAAATATAAAAAAATGCAAAATAATATGAAAAATTTAATTTAAATATTTAAAATTTCATTGATTTATTTTGAAATTTTATTTGAATGAGAAAATTAATTATATATATTTTTATGAAATATAAATTATAATATAAAATTATTTTTTTTTTTTTTTTAGTTTAAAAATTGAATTGTTTTTTTTAGAAATTTTAAATATTGAGCAATATAATATGTAAAAATAATTATTCCAAGTCCTTGACAATACGAGTGGGTCAACGGAAAACAAAAAGGAAAGTATATGAACCCTCATATACATAGATATATATATAAATAAATATAAATATAAATAAATGTACACGCATCGTTTCACTTTTAAACAACTCTTTTAAGCATGTTTATAAATTATTCATGTTATTTATTTTAATATAATATATTCAACTTCTAAATTTTTTAATTAAAAATATCTATCAAAAAGTAAATTAAATTAAAATTTTTAACCCTATAAAATTTTTTTAATTTAAAAAAAATTAATCTTTAATATTTATTGGATGATATATATTTTTTTTTTTAACTTATTTTTTTAATATTTTAATTTAACAAAAATTAATTTATAAATATTTTGATTAACAATTATATATTATTACAATCGTGAGAGTTATAAATTTAAATAAAGAAAGTATATAATTAAATATTAATTTAACATTATTGTGTACATTAATTTACACAAAAATATAAATTATTTAAAAATAAATAAAAAAAATAAATAAATTCTTACTTGTAATATTTTTTAAATAATAAATGAATTAATTTTTTTTTAGCTACTATATAATAATACCTATTTGGTTTGTTGAATTTAACAATTGGTTTTGTATCATTTCTAAGTGGTTCAGCAGATATTGCCAATCTTTTAAATCTTTGACGTGTACCAAGTGCAACATTTGATAATGATAAATCAACAATTTGACGAAATTTATCAATTTCATTTTGTAAATAACGTATTGTTGCATCACGTTCATTTAATGTTTTTTCAAGTTTTTCAACACGTTCATCTTTTTGTCTAAGTATTTCAGTACGTTCATATAATAAACGTTTTAAATCACGAACAGAATCCATATCGTTATAATCAAATAATTTAGTGGAAGCACAACACTTTGTACAAGATTGTACTTTCACTCTGCACCACGTTGTACCAATTTTGAATAATTATATTTAAATCATTACAAAAAAAAAAAAATAATAAAACAATATCAATTGATAATAATTAAAAAAAAAAAAATTTTTTTAAATTTAACTGTCACAAGATGAAAAGTTAAAATGATACTACAAATAATATCAACAATGATCACTGATTTAACAAATTTATATTTAAAATAAAAAAAATAAAAAATTACGTAATAAAATACAAATATATAAACTCAATAAATTTATAAATTTTCTTGGAATTTTTAATTTAAAAATTTATATATATATATTAATATCACTGTTAATAATACTGTTAATTTTTTAAATTAAAATTATTTATTATAAAAAAAATATATATATATATATATTTATAATTTATTTATCTATTGTTTTTTTTTTTTTTTTATGTTAATAATATTTAGTTGATTAATCAAGTGACAATTTAAAACAAGTATGTTGAAGAAAAAAAAATATATATATATATATGTATAATAAATTGATGAAATCAATAAGATATTGTCTTGAATTGTTTGATGACGATCACAAGTCACGAAATGATTGCTATCATTTTTATAAAAATCATACAAGAATGATCATTTAATTTCCCACCACTTTATATTAACAATTTCATGATCCAATAAGAATGGAATGAAGCAAAAAATATTTATTTCTATTTTAAAATAACTGCGTTTTATAATTTTTAATTTTTTTATTTTTTCATCAAATATACTTTTAGAATTTTTATAAATAATTAATAATTAAAATCCTTGATTTCAATTTGATGATGTAATAACGAGGGGTAAATTTACACTAAACAATTTAATAATTTACACACACAAATATATATATATATATATATTTAAACAAATTAATTCACATTGAAATTTTTTTTTTTTTTTTTTTTCATATAAATCTATTTTTAACAAAAATATTAATTCAATTATTAATATTTTTTTTTTTTGTACAATCACTTGACAGTATGATGATAAATTAATATTTTATTAAATTTAAAAAATTTTTTAAATAATAATATTAAATTAAATATATTTTCACTGAATGATACTACGTGTGATGCCAAACATCAAATGAACAAGTTAAATCCATAGTTCAGTTTTTAACGTGATGGTGCTTCAATGTCTGGTCACGTTTTTTTTTTTTTTTTTTTTTTTTTTTTTACATACACACATATAAATTGTCCCCTCAATGCTATCAACACGTATTTTATTTTTTTTTTTTTATAATAAAATATATTAAAGACAAGGAACACAAGGACTTGATAGACATTTAAAAATGTCCTAGATACGAATAAACTGGCTCATTCAACATTGATAAATACCTGGAGGCAAATAAAACCGTTTAAATCACAACGAATTATCTAAATACAAATCAATTTTTATAATATTTTATATTTTTAATCTTTTTTTTTTTTTATTAATATATATATATATATATTTTTTTTTTTGTATGTTTAAACTGTGTTTATTTGGTAAAATATTTGATATTGCGATAAATTCTTTTTTTTTTTTTTTTATTTATTGATAAGTTATTGGTTATTAAATGAAAGTTAATACATTGAAACTAATTGAAACACATGGTTATATTTAAGTCGGTTTTATTTGATCCATGTTGAGTTATTATAATTTAGAAAAAAAAAAAAAAAAAAAACTGTAGGTGTCTAAACACCTGGACCAATAGGTGGTATGTTTTGTTGGAATTTTTGCAAACATCAAATGAATTTTATAAAAACTTTTTCTTTTTTTTTTTTTATATATATTTTTAAATTTTTAAATTGAATAGAAAAATGTATTTTATAACTGTTAAAATTTTAATGGTTTAATGTGATTAATGATTATAATAATTTTTTTTTTTTTTTTTTTTTTTTTTTTTGTTAAAATGATTATTATTTATTGGTTTCTTGGTAATTTATAAAAGGTAATTACAAAATTGAGTAATTAAATTAATTTTTTTTTTATTTAATTTTTTTTAATTATTTAAATTATTATTACGAAATTTTATTTATTTTTTTATGGAGACATTATTAGGCCTTGCCTCACTTTCGATATTTGTTGTTTTTGATCGTTTTATTTTTCCGAACAAGGCACACATGTTTTAAAATTTATTCATTTTTTTTTTTTTTTTTTTTTTTTTTGTAGCTTAATATGATTAGCACGTTTTAATCAATTGATTTGCAATGAGAAATTTAATTTTATATTTTATATCATTGTTGAATTTTACGCAGTGTTGATGTCATTATTATTTTTATTTATAAAATTTTGTAATTTTTATATTATTTTAATTATTTAAAAAATAAAAATTTTTTTTTAATATAAATATTTATATATTTTAGTATTTTTTGATGAAATTATTATTCAGAAAATTTATCTCATGGTCAATGACAATATTGATTAAATTAAAAAATAGACTTGGTCCATATTATAAGCAATAAAATTCAACAGATTAAATAAAAAATTTATAAAAAATATTTATAAATTGTAGCTAAAGAAGTAAACTCAACCTCGAACTCATCAAACATAAAAAAATCTCAATAATATATATTTAAAAATTGGATAATAAAAAAAAAAAATATATATTAATTTATTTGTTAAATTTACTTAAATTTTTTTCAAATAAACATTCAAGTATTTTATCAGACAATTATATAAAAATAAAAAAGCCAAACTTATTGATACTTGGTATATAAAATAATGTAACAAACAAACAATTAATTATCTGATAACGTCAAATAAAAAAATAACATAAAAAACTGCTTCAATATCACAAGTTAAATCTTGATAATTATATTTAATGATAAATGCATTTATATAAGTCACTTGAATATATTGCTGCAC
The DNA here is from genome assembly GCA_011426435.1 of Lysiphlebus fabarum. Lineage (NCBI taxonomy): Eukaryota > Metazoa > Arthropoda > Insecta > Hymenoptera > Braconidae > Lysiphlebus > Lysiphlebus fabarum. Next base: position 54,930 of record WSYQ01000436.1, read on the forward strand.
TATCATTTTAACATGATAAAATCATTGTCAAGTAATTTTTAAATGTGGTTTATCAGTTATCAAAATTTATATTGATAAAAATATCTAAAAATACTACAAGTACTACAAATATTTCTTCATTTTTTTTTTAAATAATAATAATATTAAATTTCAATTTAAAAAAATAATTGAAACATTATATTTTTAATACCAAAATAATTATTTAAATTACTGTTTTTTGTTTTTTTTTTTTCTATTTTTAAATAAAAAAAATTAATGCTTCATTATAAATATTAAAAAATTTTATTTTTAAAAATTCAAATTATAATTAATTATTTTTTAATTAAAGATAATAATTTTTTCATCAATCGATATATATATTTTTTATTAAATATTCAAATTTGAATCAACACAAGAGCGCGCTAGTTGTTATTATAAAAAATTTATAAATTAATTTCATAGATGGCACCACAATGTTGATTGATAATATATTATTTACGGTAAAAATTTTATCTTTCGCGAAGATTGTAATTCGCGGTTTTCATTTGTGGCACACGAGGTTTTTTTATTTTATTTTTTAAATGTCGCCAGTGGCCGTGACAACTGGGTATTTTTAGACTCAGTGAGATAAGCACTACGGGACGAGTTTTACAGAGAAAAAAAAAAAAAAAAAAAAAGAGGAACAAGTATAGTGTGGCATGTGGCTGTTTGATGATGAAGAATTCGCATTTTACGAGAGGGGAAATTTAAATTATATTAAAAAAAAATAATGTAATGAAAAAAAACCATTTATAAAAGTAGATAAATCTGATCAAAAAAAAAAAAAAAGGATCCAACTAATAGAAGATGAAAAAATATAAAAAAAATATACATGATAAAATTCAATGCTGTTTGTTAAAATTTTAAATGAAAATAATAATAATAATATAACTATGTATTTATTAAAAATAATAATAATAATTTTATATAGTTAGGGGAATTATAAAACTAATTATCTGTGACGTCATTTAACTGGTTTTCATCCTGATCACAAGTTGTATTTCTATGGAACCCGACAAAGTCACTATATATAACAAATTAAATTATAAAATTGCAGACATTTTATTTAAAAAATAAATTAAATAAAATAAAATATATTTCATGGAAATATTTTTATTTAATTTATATATATTTATATTTTTTTGATCAAATAAAAAATTTAATTATGAATAATTTTTTTTTTTCATTTAAGTTTAAATTTAATTTTTTAAAATTAAAAAAAAAAAAAAATTAAATGCGTCAACATATATAATGATGAAAAATAAAATTAAAAAATATTAAATATTATGTATTTAAAAATAGATTTGATAAAACAAAATATATTTAAATTTTCCACAAGTGTAAAAAAAGTAATAATAAAAAATTAAAAATACATTTAGATATTGTTGATAGATAGATACATATAAAAAGTGAAAAATTTGTGATAAAAAAATATAAGATAAAGAAAAAAAAAATATATATAGATTTTTTTTTTTCAAAATACATACTGACAATATCTTTGAAAGTAATGGGGCCTTATTTGACAACATCAAAAGACGAGTTTATATACATTTAAAGATGTCGAAGATGGCCATGACGGCTATTTTAAAGTTTCATCTGGATTAGTAATATGCCAAGTAACAGTTTTTTTTTTAAATTTTATTTTTAATATCTTGTAGAAAAATCAAATAAGAAAATAAAAATTTTACAATTAATGTTATTTATCCTGATAATTTATAAAAAATTCAAATAATATTTTTTTTTTTACATTTATACTTTGAATTATTCAATATAATTTATTAATTATATATCCCAAGGTCGTGATTAAATTAAATTTATTTTAAATATTGGAAAGTTTTCAGATATTTCAAGAATTATATAAATACACTGGTCCAAATAATAACAACCCTTTAAAAATAATTTAAAAAAAAAAAAAAAGTTAATTAATTAATAAAAAATAATAATTTTAAAATTGTATTATTTTTTTTTTTTTCTAAATTAATAATCTAATAAATTTATTTTATATTTTTTAATATTTAATATTTGATATATATTTAGAGTAATAAAAAAAAAAATTCAAATAAATTTATATTAAATATTCTTGACAGGTTAAAGGCCACATTGGCAAATTTCCAAAGTTAAAAATTAATAAAAAATATATAATATTTACCAATTCAAGATATAATAAAAATATTTATTCTAAATTGATATGTTATCGTTAAACAATATATGTTTAGTGTTATTTTATTTAACAATAAAAAGAGGAAAATTTAAATTTTTATAAATAAATAGATAAATAAATTGTCATTTTGTTTTTTAATTTAATCTAGTCATGTTGTTGTTGTTGTTGTTTTATTATTAGCCCTCAGCTATTTGAAAATAATTTATCGTTAAATGGCAAAATTATCACACCCTCCACTTGCTGTTTTGCGTATATATTTTATTATCTTTTTAGAAAGCGTACAAGGCTGTTAAATAAAGTCGCATGAAAATTTATATATATATAACGATGGAATTTGAGGAGTGCCGCGTTTGCATTTCACGTGATAGAGGGCTCTTCATATCATATTTAATTTATTATAAATATATATTTTTTTAATTCAATAAATATTATAAAATATTATAAATTTTTTTTTTTTATTATATATTGTGCATTTTTATTTATAATTATTTGTATATTTAACATCCTAATTATAAAAGCAAGTTGTAATCAAGTTAAAAACAGGTTGACTGTGTTTTTAAATAATTTACATTAATAATAATAAATAAATATATATTTTTAAAATAATGTCAATTTTATAAACAAGATATTTACAAAATAAAAATGCACAAAAGTCTGATAACGTATTATCTCAATCAAGCAGAAAAAATAATAATAAAAAAAAAAAATAAAAAATGCAACGGAAAATGACGTTATAATATTAGAATTTATTTATTTTTTTTCTTATCTACATATATGACAATATTTAATTTTATTTGTGATTATTTTTACTCTGCGTATTTATTTTATCAATAATTATAGTTTATTGGTAAAAATCTAAAATTAATTAATATAAATAACTCATTTTATTGATTTTATAATGAAATTAAAAGTAAATAATATTTTAATTATATATAAATATTTATTTTATCTATTTTATTTATTTATTTATAGTTCATTTATTTATGGCAATTGGCCAATTATCAATCAATCAAATTAAAAGAAAATTTTAATATTATTTTTATAATATTTAAATAAATATATATATATATATATTTATAAATTTAAACTGATGAAATTCAACTGCAATCAATTTAAAAGGTCAAGCTAATAATAATTTATACAACAAAAAAAAAAAAAAAAAAATATTTGTATTCAAGAAATTAATTTAAAAAAATTTAACTAAATAAATTTGTAAATATGCTTATATTAATTAATTCCAAGAAAATAATTTTAATATATTTATATTTTAAATCACGTTATTAATTTAAAATTGATGAATAAAAAATTTAATAAATAATTGTGCAAGGTGGATCAATTGAAAAATTAAAAATATCATTTGCAAATATAATATATCCGGCAAAGATAAACAAGTTTATAATAATATTATAAAAAATATATATAAATTTTATAAAAATAAATAAACAAGTCAACCGGTTCGTGCCAAAATGAATAAAAAGAGTTAAATAAAATAAAAAATAATACATTTTAAAATGAATATACAATATGAACGTGCCATCAACCCTTTTAGCAGGTGTTTGTTGATTTCTGTTTTTTTTCATTTTTTTTTTTATATTTATATATACACATGATAATATCATAAACCATATATAATCTACTAAAAAAAAAAAAAAATACAATACATCTCAAGATATTGCAAATAATTAAATACTTTTTAATTATAAATTTTTTAAATTTATAAATTATTTCAAGTCATTTTTTTTTTTGTCGACAATTCAAATATTTAAATATAATAATTTAAATTTAATATTTATAATAATAATAAAAAGTGCTAAAATTATTTGTATTTATTTAATTATTGCCAAATAATAAAATAAACAAATAAATTATAATTTATATTAACTGTATATAAATAATTTTCAAAGAATTTTTGTTTAAAAAATATATATATATTTTGTTAATAATATTAAAAATCAATATTTATATTAATAAATAATATATATGTTAAAATGAATGAATATAAATATCATATCACATTTTTTTTTTTCACTTGATTCTTTGATGCATCCAAGTGGTGCATTCACTGCACTATAAGTAGGCGTGATTTAACGACTGGACATAAATAAGATCAAGGGATATATATATATATATTATAAATAAATATCATATATATAAGATAAAAATTGCACAAATAAAAATAAAAATAAATATATGCTTTTACATATAGACAAAAAGAAAACCAAGTGGCAGGACCGGTCGATGGCGCCTTGGACTTCAAAACTCTTTTTTTTTTTTTTTTTTTTTTTTAATAAATTTTTTTATTTTATTATTATTTTTCATCATATAATATTATATATCGTTTGTTTATATGTATATAAATTTTTCTCACTTAAATCTTATAACCAGTTGAGAAACACTGGTTATACTTTGGAGGTGACCCCTTCAAAGAGTTGCTGTCTCAGGCAACTCTTTAAACAGCTATAACAAAGACAGATATTTAATTCGCGAATCAGTCCTCAACACAGTCAAATAGTAATAAAATAATAATAAATTTAATTTCTTATTATTTTTTTTTTTTAATATACATATAAAAAACCTTTTTAAATATCTTGAATTTAAAGTCAATTTAAATTTAATAATCAATGAACAAGTGGTTTTTTTTTTTTTTTAGATAATTAATGAATTTATTTTTATTTAAACTAAATAATTTAAAATTATATATTATATTTAATTTATTATTTAAAAAAAAAAAAAAACAAATTTAGATATATTTTTAAATTTAGATAATATTTTTTTTTTTTATTTATTTTTAAATTATACTGTTTTTGTGATAAGAAAAAAAATCTTTTTTTTTCATTTTGTAAATAATTTAAGGATTTTATGTTAGTTTGTATAGTAATTTAAAAAAAATAAAATATATATAAAATTTACAAAATTTTTTTAAAATACCTTTGTAAGTGGTGTTGGATCGATCAAGGATGGCGCCTGTAATGACGCCTGAATTTTGTGTATACCCCAGTTGAAATTTTTAAAGAAAACCAAGTTTTCTATGTTCTGCAATCGTCCTTATTTGTCCAACTAGCAGACCTATGCAGAACGCGTCTCTTTTAATTGTACTTCTTTCTTTAAAGGACGATCGTTCTTCTCAGGTCTTCTAAAATATAAGAACGATCCTCTTTATCGAAAGGGGATCACCTTTACGTTAGAAAGACGATCGTCCTCATGGGTTCTTCTTTAAACCTTCTTTGCAAAATTTCTTTATATTTTTAATTATTATTAATTTTTATTGATTATAATATTAATATAAATATATTATTACATATATTTATTAATAATATAAATTTAATTATGTTCGCATAAATTAATGTAAGTCTATTTAATGATTTTATAATTGATTGATTATTAATAGTAATAATTAACTCATATCTAAATAATTTAATTGTTATTATTATTTATATTAATAAATATTAATATAAATTCAATTGTGGTTGCATAAATTAATGAGACTATATATTTAATGACTGTTTAAACTGTAAATAAATAAGACTTGTTATTTAAACATTAAATAATTTATTTAATGAACGTTTAATTTATTGAACGTTTGTTGAGCATAGACAAAAAAATATAATAATAATAATAATAATCTGAATCAACAATATATTATATATTGTAAATTTTTATATTGATAACAGTAATATTATAATTAATGAAAATCCAGAATTATTCGTATTTACTTTTGATGAATCTATACTTTTAATCAAAGTTTAGAAATATTTAATAATTCATTTGATCGACCTGGATCTTGCTGGTGATATTGAATAGATGAAGAGTAATTTTGTGTTGCTGGTGGATATATTGGATACTGAGGTGTATGATGTGTTTGGTTGTTGTGTTGAAATTGATGTTGATAAAAAGGAGCGTTTGGATAATAATTTTGTGGTGCTGGTGGATACAATGGATACTGAGGAACATGTGGGGTGTTATAGCCTTTTTGAAATTGATGATGATATGCATTGACTTCAGGTTGGAATTGTGAGTATTGTGGATTAGGAGCAGGGTTTGCATAATAATTTTCGGGAGTTGGTGGATATTGATGATACTGGGGTTTATGTTGAATGTTATAGCTTTGTTGATATTGTTGATTATTAGTGTCGGGTCCAGGTTGACATTGTAAGTATTTTTCAATAAAAGTAGAGTTTAAATAATCATTTTGTGGTGCTGATAAATGTACAGGATATTCAGAATTATGCTGAATTTGTTCTTGGATGTGTAAACTTGCTGGTCCAACTGGTGGTTGTTTAATAATATCACTTGTTGAAACATCTTTATTTGTTACAGGTGTGGATGTTCTTATTTTGTCTATACAGCTATTATTTATGAAGTCATTTGTTGTCATTGACGAGATATATTTTTCTTTTTCAACTGTCGATTTGGCATTTGAAGGTTCTGCTGTTTTACCAATCTGATTATAGTTAAAATAACATGATAATTAGTTTTAATATTTTGAATAAAATATTAAATATAATATAATAATATTTTTTATTTTTTAAAAGAAAAAACTTACTCCATTTTTTGATGTTTCAAGATTATTATTTTCATTTTTGCCAGGATCTAATGATACACTTTTCTGAGGTGAATTAATTAAAATATTTCCTTGGCTAATTATTGTATCATCTGTTTTCTTTTGGTTGTAAATTAAATTTTCGATTATTTCGTTTATCTGAAAATTATTAAATATATTATTACAATAAATTTTACATTTTATAATACATATACAATACTTGGAAATTTTTTTTTTTTTTAATTATGCTTGATAAACATACTTTTTTTTTTTTTTTTGTCAAGATTTGCAAGTTTTTTAATTTTACATGGTGGTTCTTCGTTTGTCATTATTTTTTTTGCTTCGTCCTCCAGCAAAATGTTTGAATCATTTGAATCCATGGATGGTGTAGTCGATCGGCTGTGGTATAAAATAGGTGAAGGTGGTAACGATGATTTTACACAATCAACGTCCTCCATTGGATTCAAAGAAGTGATGTCATCTTTGTCATCAATTCCTCGTTTTAATGAAGTGTCGGTACCTTCATCAATGGCATTATCTTGATGTTTAAATTTTGAGCCACTGAACTTGGCTGCTCGATTACATCCGGCTTTATTGATTGTTTTTGATGGATTAAAATCACCTTTATGAGCCGTTACATATGCTGGTTAATAATAAAAAAGCTTATTAGTTTATTGAAACACTAACAAGAAAATAATTTTATGCATCTCTCAAAATAAATATTTGTTGATGTATGTTTGTACCACTTGGTAAAGTTCATTCTTTGTGGTATTGAAATGATAAATTGGCATCATTTTTTTAATGATAATCATCAGAACCATGTTTTTTTTTTTTATGTTTTTTTTGTAAAAAATAATTTAAATAATGGTGAAAAATAAACAGAAATAAGAAGTAAATACATTTATTAGAACATAGTATTGTAATAATGTTTTCACTTTTTTTTTTTTTATTGATCTAGAGTTTTTACAAATTTATTTAATTTGTACTAATACTTCTAAATAAGATAAAAAGCCATCAATACTACAATACATAATAACAATACTAAATACAAAATTTTAAGGTTCATGTACGTAACACTTGGTATTGTTTATTCTTCATTATGATTTGAATTATTTTTTACAAAGAAAAAAGAAAAATTGGTAAAACTGTTCAGAACACATGGTCCTGATGAATATTCTGTAAAAATTAATGATGAATTTTAATACCAAGAAAATACCTTGATCTATACCAAGTGTAGATACATACATCTATCTATACATAATTTAAATAATGATGAAGGAAAAACTACACCAAGTGTTATATACATGCATCAACAATTTAATATATTTAGAGTGATCATAAAATTATTGTATAACTTTGCTAAAAAAAATTAATTAATTTCACACGAAAATGAAGAGAATGATAAATCAACTGAAGAAAAAAGGTAATTAAAATGATTAATAAATGCATAAATCACTGAATCAAAAAAAAAGCTACTATTTTTTCACTCAAAAAATTTGTCTAAAAAGTAAGCCAAAATTAACATGATGTGAAAAGTTTGATAAAAACGGATTCATTAAAATTAACTAAATAAAATGAAATTAGTTAAATAAAAAAAAATAAAATAAATATTAAAGTTAAAGCATTACCAAACTAAAACAATAAAAGTAAAAAAAAAAATGAACATAAAGTACCAGATGATAAAAAGTTTTATAAATAATTTATGTACACATAGTTGCTTGATACACATGATCTTCGTGGATCTATTTTGTTAAATTGACTCAATTATAATAAAATTGTACAAATAATTTTATATAAATTGATATACTCATGAACAGATACGTGAAATACACTACATTTTAGTTAAATAATAAATTCCACACTAACAAGACAATATTTAGATATAAAAAAAATATTAATATAAATTGATGATCAAAACATAAATGAATAAGTAAATACATTTTCTGGATCATTATTAATATCTTGTCAATATTATGATTTTAATATATCATCATTACTTAAAAAAAAACATCAGGATCATGTGTTATGAATAGTTTGTCAATTCATTTAATTTATTTTTTTAAACATAATTCAAATAATGATGTAAAAAAAATAATATCAAGTGTTATAAATATGCATCAAAAATTTTTTGTATCAATTAATGCATCAAGTTATTGTCTTGTTAGTGTTGAATTTTTTTTTTAACTAATTTTAACTAATCATCAGTATCTTGTCAATATTCTTATTTTAATATATCATCATTACTTAAAAAAAAACATCAGGATCATGTGTTATGAATAGTTTGTCAATTCATTTAATTTACTTTTTTAAACATAATTCAAATAATGATGTAAAAAAAATAATATCATCTAAAATTACGTTAACTGGTAAAGTAAATAAATAACATCAACAATTTTTTTGTATTTATAGTGATGCATTTAATTATTGTTTTGTTAGAATTGAATTTATATGTCAAATTAAATTTGGTATATTCCAAGAAATTGTTCATCAATTTATCAATTTACTCAAAATCATTATTACCAGTTGAAAAAAAATATTAATATTAATTCATCTAAAATTATCAGTACCAGTTAAATTAATTGGTATAATAAAGAAAATAGATAGATAAATAAATTTTCTAGATCATCATCAATATCTTGTTGATATTGTAATTCTAATTTATCATCAATTTAAAAAAAAAAAAACATCAGGATCATGTGTTCTAAATAGTTTGGGAAATTATTTGTTTTAATTTGTTGAACATAATTTAAATAATGATGTAAAAACAAATATATCAAGTGCATCAACAATTTTTTTGTATTAAGTAATGCATCAAATTATTGTCTTGTTAGTGTTAAATTTATTTTTTAACTAATTTATACTGTATTTTATGTAACCATTCATGAATATATTAATTCATCTAGAATCATTAGTACAAGTTGAATTAACTGGTAAAAACAACAAAAATATAAATGAATAAGTAAATAAAGTTTTTGAATCATCATCAATATCATGTTGATATTGTGATTGTAATATATCATCAATTTATACAAAAAAACATCAGGATCATGTGTTCTGAATAGTTTGTGGAATCATTTGTTTCATTTTGTTTAACATAATTTGAATAATGATGTAAAAAAAACTATATCAAGTGTTATAAATGTGCATCGATAATTTTCTGTATCAAATGAAGCATCAAATTGTTGTCTTGGTAGTGTTGAATTTATGCATTAAATAAATTGTGATGTAAATTGATAATTTCGAATAAATAAATATATTTATGATCAATTTTTTGAGATACATCACAATTTATTTAATGCATAAATTCAACACTACCAAGACAATAATTTGATGCTTCATTTGATACAGAAAATTATCGATGCACATTTATAACACTTGATATTATTTTTTTTACATCATTATTTGAATTATGTTTAAAAAAGTAAATTAAATGAATTGACAAACTATTCATAACACATGATCCTGATGTTTTTTTTTATAAATTGATGATATATTACAATCACAATATCGACATGATATTGATGATGATTCAAAAACTTTATTTACTTATTCATTTATATTTTTGTTGTTTTTACCAGTTAATTCAACTTGTACTAATGATTCTAGATGAATTAATATATTCATGAATGGTTACATAAAATACAGTATAAATTAGTTGAAAAATAAATTTAACACTAACAAGACAATAATTTGATGCATTACTTAATTCAAAAAAATTGTTGATGCACTTGATATATTTGTTTTTACATCATTATTTAAATTATGTTTAACAAATTAAAACAAATAATTTTACAAACTATTTAGAACACATGATCCTGATGTTTTTTTTTTTTTAAATTGATGATAAATTAGAATTACAATATCAACAAGATATTGATGATGATCTAGAAAATTTATTTATCTATCTATTTATTTATATATTCCTTTGTTTTTACTAGTTAATACAACTTAAGATAATATTATTTTGCATCAGCAAATGTCAAATATCAAATTTATATTTTCGTTTTACCTGTGACAGCACCAAATACTTCAGTTGGTATTCCTGGTTTAGTACCTGTCCCCAGGGCACTGTAACCAGCCAATTCTTGAGGAGTAAAGAATTGTAACATTAATTGTCTCATTAACGCCTGTGGTGTTTTGTGTAAATGTGTTAATGTTGCCAATACAGTTGGATGGATCCAAACATTGAAATTATCGAAAACCCGGACCTCGTATTAAAATTGATATAATTATTAGTTTTTTAATTTTTTTGATTAATATTCATGGAATATTATTGAAATTTATCACGAGATATTTTATTTGTTTAATTATTTACCTTCCCAACCTCAAAATCCCACTTTTTACGTTGTGAAGAATTTCTAGTTGACTCTTCATATCCATTTGCCATCTGCATTTCATATATTCTTTTCATGTGATTCAACAGCTCTTCTTGCATTAAGATCATATCAGCAGAGACTAAAATCAAGTTAAATAATGGTCGTACTTTATTAAAAACGAATTAACTTTAATTAAAAATTTTAAAACACTTCAATCAAATTTAATATAAATAAATAAAATTTGTTTAATAAAACTAAATAATTACATGATTCAAATTAATAATTACTTTTCATTGAAAACCAAGGTAATTCTGATCCAGAAAATTGGTTATTGACCTTTTGTTCTTCAGTCTGCATTTGCCTTGTTGATATTTTATCAGCCAAAATTTTATCAACATCCTTTGACGTTTCTTCCATGAATGAATCTGATCCCTGTATCAACTGTTTGTTAAATTCTTTTGTGGCTTTATCTTTTGATTTTACACATTGTTTTTTGGTTTTAGCTAATTGAACCTGGTCATCAGATTTTGTTGTTAACACTTTTTTTGTTTTTCCACCTTCTTCATGGACGATATTTCCTTCATCATCAATGTTAATTTTTTTCAGCAAAGACTTATGTGCTATAATCATTTATCAAACAAACTTTTAATGAAATTTGAAATTATAACAAAAATGAATAAATAAAAAATCAATTGACATCTGATGAAGAAATGTGATTGAAAAAATTTAAGGCTATGACAAAATAATTATATTGACAAATAAAAAATATTATAAACATATATATATATATTCAAATTGCATGAAATACATATTTAAAAAAAAATTATAAATTCATCAAATAAATAAAAAAATTTTGTATGTACTTACTACTTAAATAAACAATTTTTGCCTCAACACATTTGCGGTTCTTCATAAATTGAACATTATCACCAACTGCATAATTAATTACTTCAACACTAGATTCACTTTGAGTTGGTTTTTTGATTTTTGTTAAATTAATTGTTTCAACAATTGATTTTTGTTTTGATTTTATACAAAATAATAATGCAAACATTTTAATTGAAATGAAATACGTTGTCGTACGAATACTTGTTATAAACAATAACCTAGTATGGACAAAAGACCGCGAAAATGAGATAAAAAAATAAAAAAAAACAAATGGCCCCCGTCGTCAGCGCCCTGTTACATTTTTTTTTTTTTTTTTTTTTTTTTTTTTTTTTTTCAAGAACGCCAGGGACGTAACTCAATGTGTTGTGACATTCTCCCACGCACATCAGTGCCACGGTCTCCAGGGGATGTATTTAGAATATTTATTGCAGTAAAAATTGGATCAAAACCAATATTAATAAATTTATTTGTTTATTAAAATTTATATAATAATGTGTGATCGGAATATAATCCAGGGATGTTTTAAGCCTGGTTACTCACGCACCAGTTTGTATAACTTTGCTAAGAAAATTAAATTAATTTCACACGAAAATGAAGAGAATGATGAATCAACTGAAGAAGAAAGGTAATTATAATTATTAATAAATGCATAAATCACTGAATCAAAAAAAAAGCTACTATTTTTTCACTCAAAAAATTTGTCTGAAAAGTAAGCCAAAATTAACATGATGTGAAAAGTTTGATAAAAACGGATTCATTAAAATTAACTAAATAAAATGAAATTAGTTAAATAAAAAAAAATAAAATAAATATTAAAGTTAAAGCATTACCAAACTAAAACAATAAAAGTAAAAAAAAAAATGAACATAAAGTACCAGATGATAAAAAGTTTTATAAATAATTTATGTACACATAGTTGCTTGATACACATGATCTTCGTGGATCTATTTTGTTAAATTGACTCAATTATAATAAAATTGTACAAATAATTTTATATAAATTGATATACTCATGAACAGATACGTGAAATACACTACATTTTAGTTAAATAATAAATTCCACACTAATGAATAAGTAAATACATTTTCTGGATCATTTATAATATCTTGTCAATATTATGATTTTAATATATCATCATTACTTAAAAAAAAACATCAGGATCATGTGTTATGAATAGTTTGTCAATTCATTTAATTTATTTTTTTAAACATAATTCAAATAATGATGTAAAAAAAATAATATCAAGTGTTATAAATATGCATCAAAAATTTTTTGTATCAATTAATGCATCAAGTTATTGTCTTGTTAGTGTTGAATTTTTTTTTTAACTAATTTTAACTAATCATCAGTATCTTGTCAATATTCTTATTCTAATATATCATCATTACTTAAACAAAATCACCAAGATCATATGTTCCAAATAGTTTGTCAATTCATTTGATTTATTTTGTTAAACATAATTCAAATAATGATGTAAAAAAAATAATACCGAGTGTTATAAATATGCATCAAAAATTTTTTGTATCAATTAATGCATCAAGTTATTGTCTTGTTAGTGTTAAATTTATTTTTCAACTAATTTATACTGTATTTTATGTAACCATTCATGAATGTATTAATTCATCTAGAATCATTAGTACAAGTTGAATTAACTGGTAAAAACAACAAAAATATAAATGAATAAGTAAATAAAGTTTTTGAATCATCATCAATATCATATAGATAATGTGATTGCAATATATCATCAATTTATAAAAAAAAACATCAGGATCATGTGTTATGAATAGTTTGTCAATTCATTTAATTTACTTTTTTAAACATAATTCAAATAATGATGTAAAAAAAATAATATCATCTAAAATTACGTTAACTGGTAAAGTAAATAAATAACATCAACAATTTTTTTGTATTTATAGTGATGCATTTAATTATTGTTTTGTTAGAATTGAATTTATATGTCAAATTAAATTTGGTATATTCCAAGAAATTGTTCATCAATTTATCAATTTACTCAAAATCATTATTACCAGTTGAAAAAAAATATTAATATTAATTCATCTAAAATTATCAGTACCAGTTAAATTAATTGGTATAATAAAGAAAATAGATAGATAAATAAATTTTCTAGATCATCATCAATATCTTGTTGATATTGTAATTCTAATTTATCATCAATTTAAAAAAAAAAAAAACATCAGGATCATGTGTTCTAAATAGTTTGGGAAATTATTTGTTTTATTTTGTTTGATACATATTAAATAATAATGTAAAAAAAAATATACCAAGTGCATCAACAATTTGCTTTGTTAGGATAAAATTTATTTGTCAAATTAAATTGTAGTGTTTTCCAAGTAATTGTTCATGGATATATAAATTCATCTAGAATTATAAGTACAATTCAAATTAACTAGTTAAGTCAACTAAAAAAATGAATAAATAAATGAATAAATACATTTTCTGGATCATCATCAACATCTTGTCAGTATTGTGATTCTAATACATCATCATTACTGAAAAAAATATCACCAAGATCATATGTACTAAATAGTTTGTCAATTCATTTGTTTTTTTTTTTTTGTAAAAAATGGTCTAAATAATAATAAATGAATTATACCTAATGCTACATGACTATGGCTTGTTAGGAATGAATTTTTTTATGAAATTAAATGTGGTATATTTCAAGAAATTGTTTATAAGTATATCAATTTATATAATATCAGTAGTACCAGTTAAAACAATTAGTAAATGTTAGATGAACAAAATAAAAATAAATAAGTAAATACATTTTCTGGATTATCATCAATATCATGTCGATATTGTGATTGTAATATATCATCAATTTAAAAAAAAAAAAAAAACATCAGGATCATATGTTCTGAATAGTTATTTATATTTAACATAATTTGAATAATGATGTAAAAAAACTATATCAAGTGTTATAAATGTGCATCGATAATTTTCTGTATCAAATGAAGCATCAAATTATTGTCTTGGTAGTGTTGAATTTATGCATTAAATAAATTGTGATGTATTTTAAAAATTGATTTTTTGTTGAGTTTTTAAGATACATCACAATTTATTTAATGCATAAATTCAACACTACCAAGACAATAATTTGATGCTTCATTTGATACAGAAAATTATCGATGCACATTTATAACACTTGATATAGTTTTTTTTACATCATTATTCAAATTATGTTAAATATAAATAACTATTCAGAACATATGATCCTGATGTTTTTTTTTTTTTTTTAAATTGATGATATATTACAATCACAATATCGACATGATATTGATGATAATCCAGAAAATGTATTTACTTATTTATTTTTATTTTGTTCATCTAACATTTACTAATTGTTTTAACTGGTACTACTGATATTAAATAAATTGATATACTTATAAACAATTTCTTGAAATATACCACATTTAATTTCATAAAAAAATTCATTCCTAACAAGCCGTAGTCATGTAGCATTAGGTATAATTCATTTATTATTATTTAGACCATTTTTTACAAAAAAAAAAAAAACAAATGAATTGACAAACTATTTAGTACATATGATCTTGGTGATATTTTTTTCAGTAATGATGATGTATTAGAATCACAATACTGACAAGATGTTGATGATGATCCAGAAAATGTATTTATTCATTTATTTATTCATTTTTTTAGTTGACTTGACTAGTTAATTTGAATTGTACTTATAATTCTAGATGAATTTATATATCCATGAACAATTACTTGGAAAACACTACAATTTAATTTGACAAATAAATTTTATCCTAACAAAACAAATTGTTGATGCACTTGGTATATTTGTTTTTACATTATTATTTAATATGTATCAAACAAAATAAAACAAATAATTTCCCAAACTATTTAGAACACATGATCCTGATGTTTTTTTTTTTTTTAAATTGATGATAAATTAGAATTACAATATCAACAAGATATTGATGATGATCCAGAAAATTCTTTTATTTATTTATTTATTTTACCAGTTAATTTAACTGGTACTGATAATTTTAGATGAACACATGATCTTGGTGATTATATTTACTTTCAATTTATAATTTATTTTAAATAATGTTCACCAGGATTAAATGTCTTCAACGACTATATATACATAAATTTCATCTGGTACAATTTGTTACTGCTTCAATTTCATTAGCAAAAATAGTTTTGTAGCTAAGAAAACTAGTTTCAAGTCGTGAACTTTTTCATTTCACCTTGTTCGTGATGATCCAATCTTAATTTTTTTTTTTAAATAATCAAATTGTTTCATTTCGTATAAATTACAGAGATCTTACTTCTTCTCATGATCTTGATGATTCAACATCTCATTGTACCTCCAACATCAGTAACACAATTGGTAACTATTGAACAATAAGGGAATTTTTAAACTGGACACATCGATTTTGCCAATGTATAAATGAATATTATTTTTTTTAACAGGCGACAACAGCTCGGATTCAGATAGTTCCAGTGATGGAAATTTATCAGAGGCTTTTTCTATCAATGGTGATTCATCAGATGATAATGATGATAATGAGTGTAATAATAATGAGAATTCCGTAGATAGTAATTCATCTGTTGAAAATGATGATAATGGAGATAATAATAACGAAGAACCTGAAGACGAATCACCTTTGTATCCTGGTGCAAGATTGAGTTTATCTGAAAGTATGGTAGCAATTCTGATTTTTTATTTACGTCACAACTTATCTGGACTTGCTCTTGTTGATTTACTAGAACTCATAGAATTGCATTGTTTAGTTCCAAATAGTTTAAAATCATCTCTTTATCTATTCAAACAACATTTTCAACATATTGAGACTCCTCTTATTCGACACTTTTATTGTTCTAATTGCTTTAGGCCATTAGAAAATTCAGTGTCGTCATGTGAAGAGTGTCCAATAAGTGAAGTTAGCTATTTTATTCAAATTCCGATTGTCGACCAGCTTCAAAAATTATATAAACGAAAAGATTTTGTACTTGGCTTAAATTCACGATTCAATAGGAGCAAAAAAAAATGAATTAAATTATGAAGATATTTACGATGGTAACATCTATAAACAATTGCGTCAACCAGGAAACAAGTTGTCAAATAATAACAATATTTCTTTCACGTGGAACTCAGATGGCGTCTCTTTATATAAATCGTCAAATTTTCAAATATGGCCCTTTTACCTATGTGTAAATGAGTTGCCATATAATTTGAGAACCAAAAAAGAAAATATTGTTTTGGCTGGCTTATGGTTTGGCTCAAAAAAACCATGCGTACCAGTCTATTTAGATGCAATTTCGGACGAATTAAATGTAATAGCTAATGGTATTGAAATACAAGTACCTTATATTGAACGTAGTATATTAGTTCAAGGACACGTTATTGGTGGTACTTGTGATTTGCCAGCAAAAGCTCTTTTTCTTAATATGAAGCAGTTTAACTTGAACTATGGCTGTCACAAGTGTAAAATTTTTGTATTACGTGTGTCAAATGTACCTGTATATCAATACCAAGAGCACTTAGATTTTCGTACACAAAATGAAACCAATGAATTTGCAAGAACAGCTGTCGCTTTAGAACGTGACAACGTATTTGGTGTTAAAGGACTCAGTGTGATATCTAGATTTACTCCTGATTATATACGTTCAACTGCTGTTGATGTATTACACTGTGTTTATTTAGGCGTGGTTAAGTCTTTATTAAACTTGTGGTTTTCACGTACATTTAAACATAGCAACTGGTCATTTTGTGAACTTGTACACGTTGTTGACCAGTTGCTTTGTGCTATTACACCACCATCATCAGTTTCACGACTTCCTCGTTCTATTAATGAACATCTAAAATACTGGAAAGGTCACGAATTCAAGAATTGGTTATTCTATTATTCTTTACCAATATTAAAAATAATTATGAAAGAAAAGACTGAATACTTCGTACATTATAAGTTGTTAGTAGATGGTTTATCGTTGATGCATCAATCGAGTATATCTGAGCAATGTATAGATGTTGCTCACGAAAAATTTTGTCAATTTGTTGAACAGTTTGAGCGTTTATATGACATTAAATATATGTCCGCTAATATTCATCAACTACTTCACATTGCCCAAAATGTACGGGATTTTGGACCTATCTACCTTACGTCTTGTGATGTTTTTGAAAGTTTAAATGGCGATTTAACAAATTTAGTAAATGGGACACGATTTGCTGGATTGCAAATTTCAGCTGGGCTATCATATATAATGGGTGTCAACCTTCTTGTTGAAGAAATAGAAGCTGACAGTATTATCTATGATTATTGTTGTCGTCTCAAAAATGTAAGAAAAAAATATAAATCACACCAAATTAAGCGTGGAATTTTTATCGTTGGTGGAATTAAACAGAATGATATACCAGAAAACATTAAGAATGCACTTGGTTTTTTAAATGAATGTGGTACGAATATCCAAGTTTTTCAACGGTTAATGAAAATGAATAAACTCTGTATATCTGAATTATACACTCGTCATGTAAAAACTAATTCATCATTTGTTAAATTTACATATAACAATCAAATAGGATTTGGGTTAGTTAACTGTTTTTTGAAAATATCCAATTGCGAATGTAATTCATTTTGTCAAGATGCATGTGATGCAAAATATTATGCAGTCGTTAAAAAATGTAGATTTTCAGTAAGATTCAACATTCCTGAAGTTAATTTAAATAGAATTTATAGATGTTTAACCACAGATGAAATAATATTAATCGATATAAATGACTTAATTACCGTATGTTATTACATAAAAATAGAACAGGACGAAAATATTTATGAATATATTGTAGAACCAATTAACTTGATTGAAATAGAATGAGTGATGAAACGACATCGTCATATGAGTCAAAAGAATAGAGAAAAATAAAAATAATTCATAAGAAAATATTGATAAAGAAACATATTTTACTTTAACAAAAGTGGTAATAATAGTTTATAGTAATATAAAATTTTTTTTTTCATTATTTAATTAAATAAACATTCATCAGTGCAATGTAAGAATGTAAACTGTACAATAAAAAAAAATATAGTAAAAAAATATTGTTCTGTTTTAGTTAATTATTTAAATTATATTTTACAGATAAATAAAACAAAGATTCCCACAAATTATTCGAAACACATGAAAAAAAAAATTAATTATTCAAATGATAATTATTCAAATTATATTCAACAAAGTAAAACAAATGATTTTACAAACTATTTTGAACACGTGATTTAGTTGATTATTTTTTAATAATGATGATAAATTAGAATTACAATATCGGCAAAATATTGATCAAGATCAATAATAATGATTACCAATAGATTGATATATTCATGATTAATTTCTCGAGATATATCACAATTAAATGGACAAATAAATTCAACACTAACAAGACAATAATTTTATATCACTAAATATAAACAATTGTTAATGCATGTGTGTTTTATGTTATTATGATTTATTTTATTTGTAAAAAAAAAAAAATAAACAACATATAACACTATATATACGATTTTAGATGCATAATCCGGGTGTATTTTTGAATGATGATGATAAATTATAAGTACAGTACTAAAAATATTATATTATGATATGTATATTTATTTTCATAAGATAATGATAAGATAAAGATTCTAAATAAATCAATAATATATATTATCTTACAGCTTGTTATCATTTAACAATTGAAAAAGGTTTGAGTTGTACATGCTACACCATATGTTTGTCAATATTTAAAATAATTCTAAAATTAACTAATGTATGTATCAATTATTCAAATCCTCTACTCAAACCTTGGTCTTTTTGATATTTAATTCATTGTTGATTATCAAATAAAATAATTCCCACTATCTTTTTTTTAATAATAATTACAAAAATATTTAAATAATAAGTAGTATTTTAAAAATTTTAATGTCAATATTATTTGTTAAATGCGTATAATAATTTTATCTAATGAAAAAATAGCAATTAACACCTTAATTCCATTCACGATAATTGAACGAGTTAATTGTTCTTGTAAAAATATTCTAAGTTCCAATTTACCAATTTTTTTCTAAGTTAAAAAAACTTAGAAAAAAATTAAATTTATAAAGAAATTCAAAAGGACTGAGAAGGACTGACAAGAACTAATAAAAATTTGACAAAAAGATAGTCGGCTATTCTCCAGGACGCGCAAAGACGATCGTTCTTGAAATAAAGAGAATTAAAGAAAATCAAGAACGATTGTCCTTATTTTAGGCCTCAACAGAACTCAAAGAACTCAGCAGAACTAAAAAATTTCAACTGGGGTATATATATATAACAACATGAAATTGAGACAGGTTTAGTGTGAAAATCATTGGTATGTATATTATTTAAAATATAAAATTATATTGATACAAATATTTGTACTTATCATGACGTAGTTAGTTCAATGACCATATTAAATAAAATGAGCAAAAATAAAAAGACAAATATATTTTTTGATATAAAAAAAATATAATTTTTAATGTAAATTATAATTATATAAAAATGTAATTTAATAAAATATAGTTGTAACCACACGATTGTTGTCATGGATGATTTAATGAAAAGCAAATTACCACAACAACGATAAAAATGACGTCAATAGACAGACACTACTTGTTGACAAGTTACCAGACAATTGTCATTATATTTTATTCAATAAAGATATAATTTTGATATAAAAAAAAATTTATAAGTCTTAAAATATATAAGCAAAAAGTTTGTTGACTTGATATAATTTTTATATATGTATATATATTTTTTTTTCTTTTTAATTCAACAAGTCAAAGTTATAATGATAAGAAATAATATAACAATTTGATTTAATATATATATTTATATATGAGAATTGAGTGTTTTTAAATTGTCATTAATTTTTTATAATAATATATTGTAATATAAATTTTTGACCTCGAGAATATATATATATATAAAAATATATAAATGTAAATGCAAGTGCATATTTACATGCAAAAAAAAATAAAATAAATAAATAAATATGATAGTTATCGTGTTTGGGTTTTACAACTTTGCTCCGGATGCAGTTGAGTTTCATCTGGAATAAAAATCTGTCCATCCGTTTGACTAAAAAAAAAAATAAATAAAAAAAATATTCATCGATTGCATTTTTAGTATGCATTTTATCATGCATTATTGTGCAAAGTCAGATGCCCTCTTATCGAAATATAAATATAAATAAATAATAATAAAAATATGAGTTAATGTTAGTCAGCATTTTAACACCGGTATAATGTTAATGTCACTTATTTGGATTCATTGGAATGCAAATTAAATATATGTATGTCTATAAATAAACACATAATAAATAAAAATAATAATAAATAATTTAAAATTAAATATATTTATGAAAGAGATAAAAAATTATAACAAATTGCAAATTTAAAATTTATTTTTAATTTATCAATATTATTTAAATATATATATAGGTATATTTTTTTTTTAATAAAAATTATTCAATTTAATATATATTATTTTATAATTAAAATTTAAACATATGTTTTTTATTTGAAAAAAAAATAAAAAAATAAAATTAAATTAGAGTATTCCCTTGTATGCAAGTAAGATTTTTTATTAATTTTTTTTAAGAACAACTTGTTGCTTCAAAAATATAACCTCAAACGAACTCTTTCAAAAATATAAAATTAAATTTTAAAAAAAATTATATAAACAGATGATAATAAAAAAATAATCTTGGTTATCTTTAAAAGATGTAAAATTTATCAACGACAATAATTTATTGATCAATTAAATCAAAACATTTGTCTTTCATTCATCAATAAAATATTTTTTTTTTTTTTTTATATCTATTGATCTACTTTATTTATTTATTAAAATTATGAATAATATTATTGACAATTTGCTAGTCATGATACTTGTCATGACCTGTGTATGAAAAATCACACTGATTATCATCATGGTCACAGATTAAAATTAAATTTCTTCAATAATTTTTAAACAATGCATTTGTTGGTTGAAAAAAAAAAAAAAAAAAGGATTCATTGTATTTTAAGGATACACAGCTGATGGCAAGGTTCAACACAAAAAAAATAAAACAAGTTAAAAGGACTTGGACAATGTGAAAGATGATGATATGATGAAAATAAAATAAATAACAGACAAACACTTGACTAACCTTTCATTTTTGTCATAAAAAACAAGTGGTGCATTATGTTGTGGTGGTAATGGTGGTTCAGCTGATATACCTTGTGCACGTTGTTTTCTTGGTCTTGGTTTAGTTGGTGTTAATGGTGATTTAAATGGTAAAACACTTAAAAATTTATCAAGATGACTACGTAAATCTTGTATTTCAGCATCTTTTTTACATATTAAATTTTCTAATTCATTAATTTTTTCATCTTTAATACGTAATAATTCTTGTAAATTATGTAATGTATCCATTTGTGTTGTTCTTGTATTTAATTGATTTGGTAAAATCATTTGTGATCCAAAATTATTTGTTATTGTTGATGACAATATTGTACCGGTATTTTGTATATTTGTTGTATCAATTATTGTTGTTGTTGTTGTTGTTGTTGTTGTTGTTGTTTGTTGTTGTTGTTGTTGTTGTTGTATTTTGTAAACGTGATGAGTCTTCCTCGTCGGCGAGCCTTGGCTGCGGCGACGAGAAGCAAAAATTATCAAAACACACTCGCATAGACACGCAGGCGTCACTTATCAAACCACACTCACCCACCCCACTCATTCACTAAATTTTTATTTATTTATTTATTTAAATATTAACTATATATATATATATATTTATTTAATTTTTTTTTTTTTTTTTTTTTTAATGAAAAAAATAACTTTAATCAAACAATTAAACTTGTTGTTACAGGATCATTTCAAATAACCAATCACTATACTTTTGCAAAAAAAAAAAATTTTTTTCTTTATCTATTTTCCCCTTCTTTTATTTTTCTTTATTTTATCTGTATTTTTATCTTAATTCTCAGTTGAAATAGACAATGTGTCACGTGACTTTTAGTAAAACTTGTTGAAAATAAAAAAATATTTGAATATTTACTTTTTTTTTTTTTTTGTCAACTATATATATGAAAAATTAAATTAAATTATTAATAATACAACTGAATTTAAATAATAATATTTAAAAATTATTAAAAATTATAATAAAATTTGCGTTGCCCGCAACAGCGGCCACGGGCGCCACTTCCAAGTGTCTGATGCATCGTTTTACAGTCTGACGGTAGCTGGAAATTCAGTGAACATAAAGTGGGGTTATTTTACCCTCACTCTTAAACTCATCTTGTATATGTATATCATATATAAATTTTTGTCTCTAATACACTGATTCTTGCCATGTGGTTTTTTTTTTTTTTTAATTTAATTTATTTCAACTGTCTCACTTTATTGGTCAGTGTCTTTGTTAAATATATATATATTTATATTATATAAATCCCTGAAGAGGCGCTCATGTATTTTATAATACGCATGCGCAATTGATCTTGTCTTGTATGTATTTATATTTATCCATAAATGTACATTAATAACATGACTTTGTATTTCATACTGTTATTTGTATTTGTGTGTTGGATACTTTTTGTAAATCTACAGTAATTTTTTTTTTCATATAAAACTAGAAACTAGTGACATCTTACATTTATTTATTGTAACTTATAAAATTATTAATCAACTAGTGATAACAAAGTTAAATTTTTTATTTAACTGATGGTATAAATTTTTAAAAAAATTATACAAATTGTTTAATTTATATTTTATAAAAAGTCTTTATTCATCAATTTATCAGCTCAATAATTTCAATATAATTTTTAATTTATTATAAAAAAATTAATTGACATTTAAATTATTCATACTGAAAACTTTTTTATTTGATGAAATTAAACAAAAAATAAATTGAAATAATATTTCAATGCCACAAGTCAATATAACAATCAGACATAAAAAAAATAATTAAAAAACCATGTGATTAGTTGAGATATATATATACATATACATATGTTATGTTCATATATTATATTATATATCTTGATAGATATTTGTTAAGGAAAATTGCCTGTGGCAATTCGATGGGCATTGTCTCGCGTGCATGGGTGGTAAATAGTTACTGAGTTAGCTAATTGTATGGCCTCAGGGAAGTGATGAAGATACGATGTATAACTAAATATACTCCATCAGTGTTGTACTAGATAAATAGACATCCAATAAGCCAGTGAATGAGTGAGTTGGTTGATGCATGTGTGATAGCTATATAGAACATGAATATTGTATATATAATTTCATAATAAACATGAAGCAATGTTAGTGGTACCATTGCCAGATATGGATATAATACCATACCTTGGATAACGATACATTCAACCATTACTAAATTACATTTATATATATTGTTAGTGGTGATGGTAGTACGATTGACTGAGCTAGCCCATCGTCCAGAATCATTTCAATTTGCATTACATTGTCTACTCGTTATATCTCCATCTGTCCTGGCGTTCTTCCCACTTTTCATATATATATATAACTATATCAACTGAGAACCAGCAATCAGAATGAAAACTACCAAACTCTATATCCCTAAAATTATTTACCCTTCAGAAAAAATATATATATTATATAGGTATATAAAAATTCCTCCCTGTTTGGTATACTTGATATGTTTTTTTTTTTTTTCTATTTTCTATTTTCATTTCAGTCCCAAATTTCATTTATAAACCTCCATTGGGAACAAAAGCAACTCTCTCTGCCAGAAAACCCCCAATTTGATTATCCATTTTTGGCATCGTTATCGCTTATTAGTTGCTC
The DNA here is from genome assembly GCA_011426435.1 of Lysiphlebus fabarum. Lineage (NCBI taxonomy): Eukaryota > Metazoa > Arthropoda > Insecta > Hymenoptera > Braconidae > Lysiphlebus > Lysiphlebus fabarum. The sequence goes on from WSYQ01000436.1 coordinate 79,681, forward strand.
CATCGCTCAATTTTTATATATCAAATACAAATATTAATATCTTTTATTTTATATTATTTTATCATTCACACTTTGTAAATTTATCTTTCAATTGCCAACAAATTTAATTTAATCAACATTATTTACTTGTGATTTTTTTTTTTTAAATTTTAAAAAATATACAAAACTAAAAATAAAATTAAATATATATATATTATAAATTATTATTATTATTTTTCGTTATAAAAATCTTTTGAATCATGTAAATTTTATCTAGCCCAAGGCAATAGCTATATATATGCTGTATAGAATTTTATATTTCATTTTTTTTTTATTTTTTTGAAGTCTCGTTCGGGATCAGATCAGATCACGAATGCAAACACTTTTGAATGTGTAAAGAGAGGTTGTACTTGGCGACGAAGAATAGAAATGGGGACGAAAAATATATATAAATATAAACTAGCTGCAATATAAAATAAATGGAAAGAGTAATATAAAAAAAAAATATATATATTGGTATATATATATATAGCAAAAGAGAGGTTACCCTCACAGCTTTGATCTCTACCTTATTTTACTCCAACCCTTGTGTATTCCTCAATCTCATCTCTTTTTATCCACCCTTCATCCCTCAGTCAGTCAGTCTACCAATGTCTATATCTGTTTCACTCATTTTTTTTCATAATCCCAACTGCGACATTAAATTTTTTTTTTTTTTCCATTTTTTTTAATAATAATTTATATCTCAGTTACTCTTACTGAATTTTCATTTTACAAAATATATATATCAACTAAACGATAACCAAATTTATTATTTATTCAGTTTGTATATTACAGTTTCAAACTGAAAATCCACCATTTTCTTCAAAAAATTTTCTTTCATTATATTTATATGAAAAGTATGTCTGAAATTTTTTCTTTTGTATTTTAAAGTTTTTTTCTATTTTTATTTTGAATTATTTTTCTGGGTTTTATAGATTTTAATCCCAACAAATTTGTGGTGAAAATGAAAATTGTCTAGAGTTAGAGTATATAAAAAAAAAAATAAAAAAAATTGATTTGGAAAACTGTGAAATTGATAGAAAAAAAGCTGTATATCCGGGGAATTGAGTTACGGATTTTTATGTTGGATGCTTCATGAATCACGAGGTGAAGGATCGATGGTATGAGATTGATAAAAAAATAAAAATAAAAGAAAATACTGAGGGAGTGTAGAAAAATCCATGATATCAATTACCTTGAATTTTTACATCGTTTTATATGACGTCTATGGAAATTGATTAATGATAATGATAAACCATAACAAAATTCACTGATATATTATTCATTGAATTTAATATTTTTAAAATGAATAAAATTTAAAATATTGATTTTTAAATTATAAAAGTTTTAATTTTTATTAGGCAAATATAAAAACTAAAAAAGTATTTGGATTTTTTTGAATTCCGAAAAATTCTTCGAAATTTTTTTCGAAAGAATTTAAGTAGTATTAGGCAAATATAATAATCAAAGAGGAATTTTATAATAGTTAATAACAAAAATCACTGCTTGTTTAATGTTATTCAGTGCTATAAAGTTCAATGTTCAATATACACTTTAATTCATCTGTCAATTTTATATCTATATATATATTTTTGATAAATTAAATATCATTTATAAAAAAAAAAACACTGGGGAATTGTGAAGAATCGATCGTGTTAATCTTCTTTGTAACTTTTAAATAAAGTTAACATATTGTTGTAGATAATTGTGTTAATGTATTTGATGTATTTTGAGGCTTATTTTTTTCAAACTAAAAAACTAAATTAAATTACAAATAATAAATTACAAATAAATTGATTAAAAAATACTGTAAAACTTTTACTCAGTTACTTTTTATGTTTTTTAAAAAATTGGTAATTTAAAATTTTATTAAAAACATTGTCTAGACTTACATTGTATAGCAAAAAAAAAAAAAATGATAAAAATTTTTTGTGTTCTTGTATAAGTTGTGATGTATTGACAGAGGGTGACCCTACGTTAAATTATATCTGTCAAAGTGTATCATTATAGTTATACAAGTCTCAAGAGATTACTGAGAAACCTGTACAGTCCCCAGATGTCTGTTTCCTGTCACTCCTTTTTGACCCTAAACTTATCTTACGTCAAAGATTCTGTCTAAAGATGACCTATTGCTTTCGCACTTGATACTAAATATTATTGTTTTGCCATCAAAAAAAAAAAAAACCACTGTATAACTATAATTTAGTGCAAATTTGAAAAATCTTTCAAATTAATTAAAAATTAATCCTCAAAATAATCCAAATTATTCCAATAAAATTATAATAATTTTATTGATTATAAATTTAATTAAATATTTAATGTTTTATTTAAATAATTTATACAATATTTAAAAAAAATATTAAATAATAAATTGATAAAATATAATTAAAATACTAATTTATTTATTATTCAACAAATCAATAATATTAATATAAAATTTTTTTTAAAAAACAATATAAAATTAAAATCTCATTGTGTTTTAAAATAACGAACTAAGCCTTTTTTTTTAAAATAAAAAAAAAAAAAAAGTTAAAACGTTGTCTGGTTGTCTCATCCTTCTTGGATCAAGTGGAGCAAAAGAAAAACATGGCGTGTATGTGTGTTACTGTATAGAAAAGCCGCTCCCTGATATACCATCAGTCTCTTTCCGTTTACTCATTTTTTTATCTATTTTATTTTATTTCTCCTCTTTTAGTTGTACCAACCCCGTCATGCTTTTCTCCTCCATAATGCCCCCTTCGTTCGAATTTTAAATCAAAGCTGCCTGGAGGTAACGCAATCACCAGGCATCACGACGCTTCCACAATTTTCTACTTTAAGCTACTTTATGTATTAACATCCCTTATTTTTATCCCTTAAAAAATTTATTTTTATTTGTTTTATTTTATTTTATTTTAACTATCTTTATCACTCTTTAATGTCTTTTTTTAAATTATATTACTTCATCTAGGATAAATTATTGGATATTTTATTCATCATTTTTCTAATAATTTTTCTTGATAACTCTGTATTTCAATGGGACAATTTTTCTTTATTTTGACAGACTTTTTTTTTACTTATTGCATCAGTATATTTTTTTATCTTTATCACACTTGTAAAATTTATTTTTCAGCAATCAAATAAATTTTATGTGTTTTTTAAATCTATCTATCTTTTATTCTTTTTATCTCATTTTTATTTCAAAATATCTCATAAACACGTCCATCACAAACACCAGTGTAACTAGATTATTTTATTAAACAACCTCATTGCTGTACATTCGCTTTTTATCTTTACTATATCTCTAAAAAAAAAAATAAAATCAACAAATTAAATTATCATATACAAGTATTTTTCCTTTTAAAAATTCTTTTTTATATTTCTAATTTTATAAAAATAAATTCAATAATATTAATTAACATTTAAATAATCAATTAATATAAATTATTTAATTATCATCATAATTATCAATATAGAAAGAAAAAAAAATTTCAGTAGTACAAGTCAATAATTTGTCAGCCAAAATAATTTTTTAATTCATATAATAATACTAATAAACTCAAGTGTATTTTTATTTGATAAAAAATACATAAAAATATTAATAATTTATAATCTTGACATAAAAAATTATTAAATAAAATAAATAATAAAAAAATAACAAGACAAAACAAGTGTATATAACTTTTTTTAAAAAATAAAAAATAAAAAAAAAATATATATACATAAAATAGTGGTTGTTTTTTTTTTGGAGTAAATATATGTATATACAAGGAATCACTTTGGACGAAGAGTAAATACGATTTACACCAAAACATAGACCATCAACTTGTCTTGTACATATAAACATTGAATGTATAGTTGAATTGTACAATATGATGAAGAGATACAACAAAATTGAGACATAAGACTATCAACTGTTTCACTTTAACCAATGTGACATTTACCAACTATGTCCTTTATGATAAAACTAGATACGGGTATGTTTTGTCGTTCATGTTATTTGCCCAATAAAACCACGTGTAGTATCATCCCCACATTTTCATAAAACATGGTGGGTTTTATTTGATAGTACATACAATAATGAAAGGAGAATAGAGCTTTATATCATGAATACGCCCATTTTTATATAAAGCGACTGCGTGAACACGCCTACAATTATATACCAGCATGCTTTTAGTATACTTTTTATATTACAGATAAATGTACACGTTGCAGTACAACTTATCATCTCATACTGTATAAAACACTGTTATTTTGATACATAAAAAATATTTTAAAAAAATTAAAAAATTATTATTTTAAATAATATTTTTATAATAACAAGTTTTTATTTTATGTGAAATTAACAAAAATATTATTATTTTTTATATTATAAAATTTATTAAAATTAATTAATTAATTATAAATTTACTTTGGTGAATTTTTTTTAAATTGAAATATTTTTTTTTATTTTATTGAATTATATTGTATTATTGTGCGTTGATAACATTTAAAAATATTAAACAGTGATATTAATAAAATATATAAAAAAAATATAATGTGTTAAATTAAAAAATAAAAAATAGTGTATATTAAAAAAAATATAAATATAAAAATAAATTAAATAGTGTTTATTAAAAAAATTAAAAATTGAAAATATAAATCCAACTGTTTTAGAATTATTTGCAAAATTTTTAAAACATAAAAACGAATACGAAGGATCTGAAAGACGTGTGTGGAGATCGTGGGAGGTCCGCGAATTTGCGGAGGAGATTGGAAAAGTGTTGTTCAATCACGAATCCAGGATTCTCACCCCCGGTGGTGGTAACGTCTCGCCCGGGGGCGCCGGGCCTCCAGCGAGTCCAACAACCGGACATTATCAAACTACTCATAGTCCACCCTTAACAAAGGTAAACAATTAAAAATAATTTATAAAAAAAAAAATTATATTTAAAATATTATCCGACGGTTGACAAATTTAATTTATCATTAAATAATAGGCATGTGCAATTTGATATAAAAATAAATAAATATATCAAATATCTTATGTCTATCTGTCCAACTATTTTAAACATAAAAAAAAAAAAAAAAAACAAGTGTTCATGGACAGAAGATCAAATGAAAATAAAAAAATAAAAAATAAATGAAAATAAAAGTAGTATAACTCAACGATGACGATGATGGGTATAAGGGTGTCTGTCAAAACTTATTTTCATCAAATTGCATTCCCCGTGTCTGAATTACTCTTGGGACTACACCACAGCTGTCTGCGGCTAAGCTTTACCCCCGGTAAAGCTCGTCAAAAACTTTTACAATCAACCCCTATACATATAACTATATAAATTTTATTTTATTTTTTTTTTAAATAATAATTTTTTTTAATTTACTAAAAAATATATTGATAAAAATATATTTAATTAATTTAAAAAATTTAAAATGTAAAATATTAAAAAATCAATTTATTTTGAATATTATAAATATCAAAGTAATGATTATTATTATAATAAAAAATATATATATATATATTAAAATTATAATATATAAAAAATTAAAAAAAAAAAAAACAGAGTCAATGTGGTAAATGTGTACTCTCTGTCTGCCGTCCAATCCTGACAAGTTAACCTCATTAATAAATTAATTAAATATTATTGTGTTGGTAGTCAGGGAGGCAGCTGCGGGTATATATTTTATTTGCTTTTAAAAAATAAATATATATATATATATACAAACTATAACATGTAAAAATAATAAATATGTCTTTGTTCATTGTCATGATATATATTTTATTAAAAAAAAAATATTTATTTGCAGTATGTGTATTATTTAGACACCAAGACAAACTTATATATATATACACATTGCGATGATGTTTTTTTATACTTAAAAATATATGAATCAAGGAGGTCAGGACCTAATGACGTCATTTGTATTTTATATATTTCTCAGTTAGCTATTTTACTAACATCATAACATTTGAGAAAATTTTATAAAAATTAATTTTATATTTTTTATTAGTTTATGTTTTGTATAAACACCAACATATAAATTGATTCAATTGGTTATTATGTTTTATATTTAGTTAATATTTTTTTTTTTTTAATGGAAATTAAATCTTGGCTTTTTATTTATTCAAGAAATACTATTTTTATTTGAAAATTTTATTTACTATTTTTTTTTCATCAATTAAATAAAACTTTTTTATCAATAAATTATCTATTTTATTATAAAATTAAAACTTAAAAATTAATAATAATAAATTAACTAATGCATATCATCCTTATAAAAATAAATAAATATATAAATATTTATTATTTTAATACAAGTATACTTGATAAATTAGAGCAGTGATTTTGTAAAATTATAATTTTATTGAATAAAGTATTATTATTATTATAAGTATATATATATATATATTTAGCTATCTACAAGCATACAAAGCTTGATGGTAGATATATCTCATTATCCCGACACACGGTTACAAATGTTGATAATGATAAAAAAGCACATGCAGCATTATCATTTCAAAGTGTATAAAATTAAACTGTAGGGGGTCAGGATTAGGATGTCGGCCATTACCGCGCGTCACTGACCGTTTATTCTGCGCCGCTTTCGCGACACGGTGTTGTCAACTTCCTCTCTAAAAATTTATTATATATAAATATACACATCTATATACTTATATATATTTAAAAAAAAAAAAAATTTCTATTTTTTAATTAAACACTAAATTTTTATTTCAATTATAATAATAATTAATTAATTTATATATTTTAATTAAAAAAAAACATTTATTTAATAAATGAATCTGATTAATTTTATTGAATATTTTTAATCATGAAAATTATAAATAATTAAGTAACAAGTATATATATATATTTATTAGTGTCATTTGATGTTGGGATTGTATATAAATTGATGATAATTTAAAATGGTTTAATCATCAATTGTTTTATAAACACGCATTGGACTTTAATATTTTTTAAATAATTTTTGATGATGATGCATTGATGATTATTATGGTGATGATTTTGATGGTGTATTTTTTGTCACGAGCCATTTTCTTGCCCTTTTATTGTGATTGAATATATACAGTGTATGTATGACTGTATAACTTGATTGAGCATGCTTCAATCATCATCATCCGACGTTGAAACAAAATGAAATTAATCAGTCGGCTATTTCCATCAATTTGTTTCGCAACGCGTCAATAATAAATGAGTTTGATGACAAGAGTCATTTTAATTCAAACCACTACATATACTCAATTATTATTTAGAATTTATATCAATTATATTCAAGTCAAGTTATAGCTTTACCCCAGTTGAAATTTTTAAAGAAAACCAAGTTTTCTATGTTCTGCAATCGTCCTTATTTGTCCAACTAGCAGACCTATGCAGAACGCGTCTCTTTTAATTATATACTTCTTTCTTTAAAGGACGATCGTTCTTCTCAGGTCTTCTAAAATATAAGAACGATCCTCTTTATAGAAAGCAGATCGCCTTTACGTTAGAAAGACGATCGTTCTGCCGACTTCTTATTACGTTTAATTAGACTAATTAAACATTATTATTAATAAAAAAAATTAAAAAAATTATTAATTAATTACAATAGATTATTTATTATTATTGCTACCTACCACGTTTTGAATAATTTAACTATAATTAATTAGACGAAAATTTTAACGATTTATTTTTTGGTTTCGAGCGGGATTCGAACACGGGACCTTTCGATTACTAAACCTATGACTTTCACGCGAGACCGTTTTAGCGAACTGAAGATTGTAAAAAATTTATTTAATTTAAAGTTACAAGACAATTCATACCTCTGCAATTTATAAACGATGATTTATTGTAAAATAATTATTTAAAAAATTATATAATCGTTTGCATCAGTCTCTCTAGCCAATAGACATTGAAAAATGCATTTAAAATAATTAATTGATAATTTTTAAATGAACAAGTGGCTAAAGAAAAAGATGTAATTGCAAAAAAGACAAGTACTCGTAGAATAATTGTTTAAAAAATTATTTATGCAGTTACATCTGTCTTCTTAGCCTTTGGACATTTGAAAATGCATTTAAAATTAACAATTAATGATTTTTAAGAATACAATTGGCTACGAAAAAAGATGTATTTGCAAAAAAGACAAGTACTTCCAAAATAATTGTTTTAAAAATTATTTAATTGAATAAATTGAGTATTAAAAATGCTTTTAAAAATACAAATTAATAATTTTTAAGAGAACAACTGGCTAAGAAGAAGGATGCATTTGCAAAAAAGACAAGTACTTGTAGAATAATTGTTTTAAAAATTATTTAAATAAATAAATTTATTTTTATTGAAAATTGAATAAAAATGCAAAAAAAGCTCAGATAAAAGTACATTGACCGTGCTAAAAAATGACAGTATAATCACACATTTATTCTCAGCACGTTTGAAGCTTTTACCAAAGAATAAATTTTCAATTTGAAACAATCAAAAAAATTGTCTTTTTTTTTTTTTTTCAAGTTATTATCTTTAAATCTTTATCAAAAAAAAAAAAAAATTTACATTTTAAGTTAAATAAAATGTGATGATTGATAATTCCCTGATGAAATGATGTACAAATTATAAACACCTTTCAAAATAATATGTCAAATTTACATGATATATAAAAAATATGACAAATTTCAATGACAAGTAAATTGTGTTTAAAATGACAATATCAAACATGAATCAAAAAAAATATATAAAAAAAATAAGGGTAGTTTTAAGAGTTGAATAAACTAAAGACGCATGTCTGCAAGTAAATTGATCTTGCGCTGTTTAAATTGTTGATCTAGATGGCGCAAAATATTGAGTTAAATTGATGAATATAAAATAGGCAATGCAATTGGAGAATATGTATGATGATGATGATGATGATGATGATGATGACTATGGTACTTTATCCCTGAAGCAATATTCCATTGGAAATTGTTGGCCTCAGGGTGAGACCACAAGGATTCAAAACCCCTCGACCACATCCTCTCTATCTTACCCTCAAATTTACAACCCTCACTTATATACTCATACAAGATATATATACCCTTTCGATTTATATTTATATATATGTATATATATTTCATTTATACCCTGTGGCAAATTTTCTCATTTTATACTGTATATCAATTGTTATTCAAGATCTCCAAAATTTTCTCATCATTCAAAATTTATTTTGTTCAATTTGACTGATTTAAATAAAAAAATATTATTATTTATATATAAATTAATTTATCAATTTATTATTTAAATTTTAAATTAAAAAAATATATAATTTTTATTATTTATTTACAATTTTACATTAATTTTAATATATTTTTTTTATTATAAAAAAATTTTATGAAAATTTAATTGAAATTATGATGGTAATTTAAATTAAATTTCAATTATATAATATGATTTTAAATATTTTAATTTTCATCAAGAAATTATCAAGATATATATATGTGTATCATGTAATCATATATAATCAATAAAAATATATAATTTTTTGTCTTTTATTTGATTTATGCATCAATTGAGCTTGTTGAATTTGTTCCCTGCGGTTATATAAATAAATATACACACTCATTGCAAAATAAATTTAATAATAATAAACTATTTAAATCACTAGACAAATGATAAAATTTTATAAATACTCATATATATTAATTTAAAATTGTATTAAATTTTATGATTGACTTAAGCTCGATATACTCATGATCAATAAACAAAATACATTTTTATTTTTCCACCAAACAAATTCATCTGTGTAATTGATAAATTGAATGATTAATTTAATTGATAAATAAATATATACATAAAACTTGTCAACAATTATTGCTCAATTTTGATTCTTTTTTTTCTTTTTTTTTTTTTTTGTCACAATCAACAAAATAAAAATAAAAAAAAAAATACATGCCAATTGAAATGCAAATAAACCACCAGTAAAAGAGCTTATAAACTGAAATAAAAACCTGACATTTTGGCTTACCCTTATACACATATATAAACATTGTATACAGGGTTTTGTCTGATGGAAATTTTTACTATTTTATTTTTTTTTATATGTAACTTTGAATTCATTCGTGCGAGTGCACATCGACTTCTATATACTTCTATATATATATGCGGGAACGACAAAATACAGTAGAGAATAAAAATAAAAAAATAATAAAAAGTGAGACAAAAGGGATGATTTTATATAGATATATAAAAAAAAAAAAAAAAAAAAAAATATATAAAAAGGAGCTAGTGCGAGATGCGCGGGTGTAATGCGGTGGAATCGAGTAGATGTTTGGGGCTGAAAATAAACACACAAAGTCGAGTGGCTCTTACTGGTGAGTAGCTTAATGTATGTGATTGTATGTTATTGTATGTTATTGTATGTGAAGGGATCTCAATCGTATTTTTCCCACCCTTATTTTGTTAAAGATATACTAGACAATCCGGAAATAAATTGAAATTTTCAATGACCCTTGGAATAAATCCAACGAGCTGAATATATTCAACTTTATTACAGATCAATTGGCTCAAATCACGCATCAATATATAAATTACTATATTATAAAAAAATTAAATAAATTATAAAATTATAATTTTAATATATATATTATATATAATTTTATAAATTTTAATTAATTTTTAATATCAAAATTTAATAACAATTTCTTAGAGATATATAGCTAAGAAAAAAAGGGGTAGTTTTTTTTTTTTTTAATTTAAAATTATTATATATAATATTTAATTAATATAAATTATAATTATATTAAAAAAAAAATTTATTTAAATAATAAATATATCAATTAAATTTTTTTTATAAAAATAAAAAAAAATAATAATTTTATTGTTGGGGTGTGTACCGGGTATTATAGCCAAATGGACAAGGGATGAATATTATTTCCGGTTTGAAATATATATACAAAAATTTGTCATGGTATATTGTGATTTAAAAAAAAAAAATAATTAAAGTGTAACAATAATATTCATGATGACTTTTATATATTTTATATTAAACAAAATCATCATGCAATATTTCAATCAGTGATATAATAATAATAATAATTTCAACAAGACAACAAATTTTTTAATTAACTTGTCGATTCATACACATATACATATTTATATTTATATAATATATGAAATAATTAACCTCTATTAAATACGTTAATTTAACAACAAGATCTTGTTGAATGATGGGGTCGAGATGAGCTTAACCAAAATACATAACAATTTATATATAAATTTTATACTTGTTCTGATATTTATATATTTACCAGCATCATATATATATATATATATGTATATGCAAGCACGCGCTTAAAATATTCCATCAATATAATAAAAAATATATTTTATTTATAATTAATTTAATCATTTTTATATTTTACAATCATTAATTTAAATAATATTAAATTAATAAATTAAAAAAAAAAATATATAAAAATAAATTATATTCTCAGAATATTAAAATATAAAAATAAGTAATAATAATTTAAATAAATAAATAATTCCCGCATGATTGTATTAATATACAAAGCAATATAAATAAAAATATTTAAAAGAAAAAAAAATATATATATATATATATGAAATGTTTATATTAAGCGGGTCAAAAAATTTATAATATTATTTTAATAAAATAAATTAAATAATATAAATTAAGTATCAAGATATACTTGTATATTGTATAAAAAAATATTCAACACTTTATATTAAATTGTGTCATATATTCTCTCCAACAAATAAGGGCCTTAATATGATGCATCAAATTTGTGATGCTTAATTAATTTTAAACTCAACTCAACGCGGGACTTTTGAAGCGTCTGGTTTACTATAATATAATACACAGTGACCACAAAGTGTATCCAACAACTATTTATGTACATTTTATCAAAGACCATATATACATCTATAATAATAATAATAATTTTAGTATATAAATGTGCATAAATACATACAAAATGTTGTAAAGCTCCGAAGCAAACGCCACACATATATTGGCTTTAATAAAATCTTTGTTAATTTTAATTTACTAAAACAGAATAAATTGATTTATATTAATTTATTGTACAATTTTTATATGCTGGTATTTAAAACTTTTTTTTTTTTTTTTTTTAATTCATATTTGTTGCATATATTTGTATAATAATTTATACAATCGCGTATCAATTAATTATGATTAAATATATAATTTTAAATTGTAAGAATAATATAAATTAATTTGATATTGAAATTAATAAAATACAAATAGATATTATATATATATATATGTGTTTTATATTAATTTATAATCAGACAAGTTGTATGATTAATCTTCATCAGAATAAATTAATAATGTGTAATGAAAAAATTATTATTATTAATTTTTTTTTTTTTTAAATTATAATATATACAATATTCAGGACACACGTGATATTCTTGAGATATAAAAAATTATATTTTTTAATTAATATTTGTGTCATTTATATTTTTTGCAAGTCTGTAAATATAAAAGTAAATTTATTATTTTATTTTGTTATTTTGTCGCGTGCCAAATTGTTTATGATGACGATGATGATGATGTAATGCAGTATTCACAGTAAAATTATACTTTAAATTACTGAAATATGTTTAATTATTTATAATTAATAAATTAATTTTAATTGTTGTAAATTGGTAATATCTAAATAACCTATTTATTATTATTAAAATGATTTTTTATTTTTATATTATATAAATTATATCAAAAATTAAATTAATTATTATAATTTAATATATAAAAATACAAAAATTAATTTATATTAAAAATAATTTAGTAATATTATATATATAAATACATAATAATTTTATGTTGATATAAATTTTTTAAATAATAATAAATCTCATTCAAGTGTCAATAAGTAAACATATAATACTTAAAATCCCAGAACAATAAATTCAACATGCATTTTATAAATAGACTAAATAAAAAAAAATATATATATATATAAAATGCTTGAAGCAAAGTTTAAAAATCGAATGATTATGTCTATATAATATTGAGGGTTATTAATGTTCACCCTATTGTCAATGGGGTTACCACAAATATTACCTACCATAGACCACATGCTGTACGCCTTCTTCAACACTGTACAACCCTTAAAAATAATAATATATATATTTCATTTTTTTTTTTTTTTTATTTCTTCTTCAAAAACTGGACCAATAAAAGGGAGAGACATTCACCCTTCAAAATACAAGAGATTAGTTTCGCTACATTTCATCCCTTCTGTCGACGCGTATGTTAAAATTTTTAAACTGCCTCAAGTAGCGCCACCTTGTTATTTATCATCATAATCATCAAAAAAAAATTGTATTTATTTGATAATGATAGCAAATTTTGATATATAATAAAACAAGGGTAAAAAAATTAAATTCAAATATTCAAAAAAATTTTTTATTTATTTTTCATTCATCTCATCTCAAGATGAATATGTGTGTATTTTTTTAAATATAAAAAAAAATAAATAAAACTTTAATCGATTAAACAACCCCCTTGGTCTTTTGGCCGATTAATGGCCCGGGACACAATCGAGTGGTTAACACCACACTATTCAAACATTATGGCTTATAAAATTCTTTTATATTTTTTTATTTTTGCCTGAGGATTGAAAAAGTGATAAATATATTTTTAAAAATTCAAAAATTCAAGTTTTTTATATATACATTTATTTATTTTAAAAGAAAATATATGTATATAAATTACATTATACGATGTAAAAAAAAAAAAAAAAAAAAAAAATTTATAAAGCTTTATAATATTAAAATACTGAAAGCAGAGCAAGGACACTTTGAATAATTTAAAAAAGTTAGGTTGTTCGTTGTGTAAATTCTGTTCATTCGCAAGCAGATAAAACTACCCTCAAATATAATAATCTCCCCTTTTTTTTTTTTGTCTGTAACAAGAAAATTGATAAAATTAAGTTTCGCCAGCAATTACTTTTGATATTCGACACGCGGATGTTGAATATAATTATATATTTTTGACAAGAGATGAAAAGAGATGCAATAATATAAATAAATGTACAAATGTATATTTTATATATAATACAAACATGAATGAAATTTTGTGTCATAAAGTAGATAGACAGATACATATACATATATATATATTAAGTAAAGGGGAATTATAATCCGCTAATATCAATTTCAAATTTCAATTAGTATCATCTCGGTGACTGGTCTCCAAGCTCGACGTTTTACTCCCTGGACACTACGACGAGGCATGCCATTATCTAAAATTTAATTTGTCGCTTTTTTTAAATATATATATACATGTATTTATATTTATATTTATGTGTAAGTATAATTATTATTCAACAGTGATATAAAAATAATTAATAATTTATAATAAATAATATTAATATTAATTATTAATTGATAAAAATATTATTAAATTTAAATTTATATTTTTATTATTTTTGGTATATATTTGGTTGTAAATATTTAATAGATGATTTTAATTTTTTTTTTTTTTTTTTTTTTTGTAGATTAGTTTGACATAAAGTCCCATTATAAATTTAAAATAAACTGGGGCCTGTTTATTAAATTAATCCAATATATAATGCGTGTATGATGGTATGAGTTGTAAATACAAAATCTCCCTACATTTTAGATATTATTTATTTATATGAATTTACAATCCCTATGTCGATAATGGAAAATATACAAGACCCTTCAGGATCAAAATATAATAATACAAATGCCATGTACTATATGGTTTTTTAAATTTATATTTTATATCTAAATAATATAATCTTGAAAAAAAAATAATAAATTGAGCTTATTTTTTTAAATAATAAAATTAAATTAAAATAAATAAACAAACAAAATTATTTTTATATATATAATTTTATTTAATTAATATTTTTTTAAAATTACCAAATCAAAAACAATATATTCATTAATTTTTAAATTAAAAAAAAAAAAAAAAAATAATAATTTTTTAATATATTTTATCAAATTGAATAAAATAATAATAATATATTTATAAATTTAAAAATAATATATAATCATCAAGTTATTTGTGTAATTTTATTACCACAAAAAAAATATATTATTTATTAAAATTAAAAACAAAAACATTTTAATAATAAGAGTTTTACTCTTCATCACTTGAATAATAAATATCTGGATGAATATCTAATTGATTTTTACTTGGTAAATTTTTATAAAAATCATGACAATCAGTATCAACTTGATCAAGTAATGATAATAAATCATTTTTTTTATCATTACTAATAGTAACATTTTCATTATAATTTTTAATAATAATTATATCATTAATTTTTTTATTATTTTTTATTAAATCAATATATTTAAATTCTTCATTTTTATTAAAATTCATTTTATATTCAATAATACCAATATTATTTGAACGTTTATATTGAAACCATTTGATTAATTTTAAATTAATTTTTTCATTATCAACATTTGTAAATGGTATTTTAAATGGACCATCAATATCATATAAATTCATATAATCAAATTGTTTATCTAAATCCATAACAGTTACTTTAAATCTTTCACCCATATTACGTACTAAATTATAATAATCACGTGGTACATAATAAAATTGTGTTTTTTTTTTAGATTTATTAATTAATATATGATCATTACGTGATTCATTTTTACTGTGTCCAGTACATAATATTTTATGATTAATTATTTTTATATTTTTATTATTTTGTAATGCAATTGTAAACATAGCCATTAATGATATTATAATATCATTATCATTAATTTTATCAGAATAAAATGTTATTTCTTGTATGTCATTTTTTAAATTAATAATAAAATTATATATTGCTGATGATATTTGATTATTATCTCTTGGTGCCATACCTTCATGCCACATAAAATTATCACTTTGTTTTGTAATACAATTATGTAATGTTATATTATATGTCCATAATAATTTTTTTTTATATATCATTGATGATGGTAACATTGGTGTTGATAAACAATTTTGTATACCAATTGTTATTAATAATTTTTTATTATTACTATTATATGCAATTTTTTTATCATTTAATTTTTCTTCATCAGTTAATTTTACAATAATATTATGTTTATTTAATTTATCATTGATATTTATCATTTCTTTTTCATCATTACAATTTTTTTCAGCAATTAATAAATTAACACATGTTTTACATGAATTTTTTTTATCATCTTTAAGATTACTACCAATATTATGTAATTCACGTTCAAATGACCAACGTGATGGTGTTGATTCATTTGGATATGTATCAATATAATTTTTAAACATAATTGATAATGTTAAATCTGGTGATAATTTTTTTTTTTTATTTTTTTTTTTACAATCATAAAATGGATATGATGATATATAATTACGTATTTTATTAATTTTTTCTTCAGATTTTTTATGATTTAATAATTTATCATAATTTTCATTTTCATCATTATCATTATTGTTATTATTATTATTATTATTATGAGCAAGTTCATTAATTTTTTTATTAATAACATTTTCAATAAATTTTTTACTAACACCAAATATTTTTAAAAAACAACCTTTACATATTATTATTTTATTTGAATTTATTTCAATTGAATAATCAATTGAATATTGACGATTACGTTGTTTTGATGCAACACATTCTGATAATCTTATTGATTTTTTTTTTTTTAATTTTATTAATGGTGACATGAATATTTTTCTTGAATAATCATTTGGTAAATTCCAATATTTTTTATTTAATTTTTCAATTGAATTATTATCTATTTTTGTACAACAATTTTTACGACATATTGTTAAATTTTCAAATTTTTTTGGTTTATTTTTTTTTTTATATATTTTTGTTTTTTTAGTTTCATTTATTTCCATTTTTTCATTATAATTTTGTGATATTTTTTTACGTAATGTCATATTTGTTTTTGGTCTACCTCTACATTTTTTTTTTGGTTTTGGATCATCAATTAATTCTTCTTTTAATTCCAATATTTTTTGTGATTCTAGCTCAGATATATCTATTAATAATAAAAAAAAAAAACAACAATAATATGATTAATATTATTTACAATAAATAATTGTAATTTTTTTTTTAATTTAATAATTATTTTTACTCACTTTTATTAATTACAATATTATTTTCTTCTGGATCTTCAAAACATCTTGTATATTTACGTTTTTTTATTGGAATACAACTTGATAAATTATCTAAATTATTTTCATCGGCCATTTTGTTGATTTTTTTTTTTTTTTTGTCTAAAAATAAAATTAAAAATAAAATAAATAACTCAACATGATAAATTAAAAATCCATCAACAAAAGAAAAAAAATATATATATAATATTTTCTATTTAATTTTACTAATACAAATAAAATTTTAATATATTTAAAATTGACGTTGTTTTATCACAGTTTATTTTTATATTTTTATCACAATTTTATTATTATAATTATATTTAATTTCATCACTGACTTCCATTTTGTTTTCCATCAAAAAAAAAAAAAAAAAAAATATATATAAAAATTTGTAAAAATTATATTTGTTAATTTAAATTATTATAAACAATAAACATTTTTAATAATAATAATAATTTTATAAATAAATAATATATATAATATTTTTTTTTGTTTCAATCAATAATTTTTTTCTAATTTTAAAAATCAATATAAATTTTAAACAAATAAATTTATAATTAATTAAATGACAATTAAATAATAATCTTTTAAAAAAAAATTAATTAATATTATTTTTATATATAATTATATGTCAACTTGTCTTTTTAAAATATTAAATTAATCAAATTTATTTATATTTATAAAATATTAATAATAATTTACCAAATATTATTTAAAAATTTATATAAATAGAATACACTTGTTTGAAGCAACGAGACCACACAATCACTATTTTACTGAAATAAATTTTCTTGATGATACTAATCTATTAGTCATCATACGAAAAATAATATCCAAAATGACACACAGTCAAGCTCAAGTTTTATGTTTGACTGTTATCTATAAATTTTTCACTAAAATTCATGTTCCACGTATTAATTTGTCATGTTTTGTCGACAACAACGACACCTCAAATTTTATATTACCAAAAACAAACTAAAAACAAGTTTTTATATTTTAATTATTATTATTATTATTATTTATTTATATAATTATTTTTTGAGTAAATTAAATCGACTAAAATTATTTTAAATATATTCTATTTTATATAATTATTTAAACAATTGATTAGTTTATTAATAAATAAAATAAATAATTAAATTTATAAATACTTATTAATTAACTGACTTGAATATATTATATAAAAATAAATTTAAAAAAAAAAATAACAACTTGGCTTTTAATGCCTGTACCTCACTGTTCACTCACTTGTCAATAAAAATAAGATGACTCCTTCACGACTGTCACAATAGTTATGACAAAAAAAAATAATTTTTTATTTTAAATAACTAACTTACCATCACTTTTGCTATTCATCAAAAAAGCATATGTCATTCTCTTTGAAAAAAAAAAAATCAATAAAATGCGTTATCTTTTAAACATGAAAAATAGAAAAAAAAAAAAAAAAAACCAAATCAAAAAAAAGTAAATTTTTATTTTAATATTTTCTTATCTTATTTTTATTTTTAAATAAAAAAATTATTAATCATTCTAAAAATATAGATCTTTTAAAATATATATTAATTTTTAAATGACAAATTTTTTTTTTTTTTAAATTTTATATAATTTAATTTATCTTTATTTTTTTCTTTAAAATATTAAATTTATTATTTTAAATTAATAATAAAATTTATATAATATTATTTAAAGATTGGATTGGGACATACACATCATTCACATTCAAGTCCACAACAACAATCAACATCACCACAACCTCAGACCCCGTTGGCGGGGTCAGGATCAACATCCGGGGGACCTGGTTCAAATCCAGGTGTTACATCAAGAACTGGTAGTATGTTTTGTTATCATTGTCCACCAGGTCTCCCGGCACCAAGATTACCACCAACACTTGAGTATTCATTTGCTCCAACTCATCCTTGTAAGTTATTTATATATTTATTTTTTCTGTTTTTTATTTTTTATTTAAAAAAAAATATAAATATACTTGTAAAAAAAATTTATATATATAAAAATAAAAATATATATATTTTCAATGTAATATATACCTATATACTTTTACCCATCAAATTTATAACTCATTTTACGTTTTTCAATTTCCCGGGCGGCCTCAATTCTTTATATTTTATATTACATTTTATTTTTTATTTTTATTCATCTTTGATACTTTTCTATTTTTTTATTACTAGCCCCATCATGTATAAAGTACTTTAAATTTCAAAAAAAAAAAAAACCCGGGCGTTGGCCATATCAAAACCCCTCTTCAACCCCTAACATGTTTTATTCAAACCAACATTCTTTAAATCGTTGGCAAATTGAACAAAGTGAGCAAGAAAAATTGATATATAATAATAAATAAATATACCAATATATATACACAAAGTCAAGTTAAAATTTCAACATATCATATAAAAAAATAAAAAATAAAAAATCCAAATAAGACAAGTAGTTATATGTATATATAAAAAAAAAAAAAATGATCATTGAAATGGAATTGTGACGACCCCCGTTTTTTTTTTTTCTATATACAAATATATTTTTAAAATTTTAATATTATTTTATTTTAATTTTTTAATATTATTCTGTCTTACAACCAACCCCCTTTAAAATAATAACCATATTATACATATAATAGGGTATATTATTTGGTAAATTATTAATCATCAAGCAGGAAATGGCACTTGTGATAAATTATGTGATTATAATGTATCGCAAAATATGACAGTGTGTCTAGTATAAATATATATATGTATATGAGAAATTGAAATTGGTGGTAACTGTAATTTTTGATGGTTGTATTAAATATATTTGTACATATAGACGCTTACAAAGTTAATAATAATATAGGGATCATCAGAGAGATGAGAACGAGGTGGTTAGATTGATTGTATAAATGTCTATGTGTTGTACTTAAAATATATATATATATGTTTTGTGAACTTTGATGTAACAAATGATGATGATGATGATGATGATGCGACCCCCAGCCGGACGGAACACATCGATGATGTTATACATTACCGATTTACCGAAAGCGTTAGGTAAATTTACGAAAACATTAAAATTATATTTTATCATGTCATTTTTTAATTTATTTAAAATATATATTTATTAATTTTTTTTTAAAATAATTATTTATTTAATAATAATATTTTTAAATATTTTAAATTAAATTCAATTAAATTCAATTCAAGTATAATTATTAATATTGTCAATTAAATAATTTATTTAATTTATTTAATTTTAATCATAAAAAAAAACAATAAATAAATCTCTCAACAAAATAACAAATTTAAAATCACAATATATATTAATTTACATAAAAAAAATTAACAAAGTAAATTTAAATTTAAAAATAAATAATTTATATATCAAATAATTGATATATAATTTTCTAATTTGATTGAATAAACCAAATGAACTAGACAACTGTTGTATATATGGACAAAAGTTTGACTGTATATAAGGTCAGGGAATCGAGATATATGTACATAAATATATATATATATATATCCCAAAGGGTATGTACATTCAGGGCACCCTTCAAGGCACTTTTGCTTCTGCCACCCTGTTGGGATAAACAGATTAGGTAACTACGTGATAAGTCGGTAAGTGGGTTCACTCAATCCATGGTCTTATACAGCACGACTAGTTTTTCCCCTTTACATATTACTAATACAACATCACTAAAAAAAAAAATATATATATATATATAT
Organism: Lysiphlebus fabarum; assembly: GCA_011426435.1. Classification (NCBI taxonomy): domain Eukaryota; kingdom Metazoa; phylum Arthropoda; class Insecta; order Hymenoptera; family Braconidae; genus Lysiphlebus; species Lysiphlebus fabarum. The sequence goes on from WSYQ01000436.1 coordinate 100,503, forward strand.
ATATATATATATATAAAGTATTGCCTCCCTCAGGGTGGACGCACCAACATTCATTTCAACATCTAACTACCTCGTTAGTGTCATTAGTGACGGTCCGAGTGTCATTAGATTTTGTTCTTGCTACGTGTAGTTTTTCCACTGGGAATCTCATATATACACCTAACTCATCAGCAACTTAGTTACATCAAAATGTAACTGGTTCATCTATTTTTTCTTTTTTATGGAAAATTTAATTGTAAATTAATTGTAAATCAAATTTATATAAAATCCAAGTTTAATTTTTTTTTTTAAATTTAGTATTTCATTTTATTTATTTTTTTAATTTAATTATGTTTATTATATATTTTTTTTTATTGCTGTCATTTTGTGACACACTAAATCACGATAATAAATTGTCAAGTCAATAGTACTTGATGATACTTGAATAATATAAATATGCTATCGAGCACGTATTTCATTTAACCATCTCATGTTCTCCCTTTTTCATTGAAATAATTATTATAAAAGAGTCAAAGGATATATCCACTTTTAAATCTTGAGGATTTATTTATTTTTTTTTTGTAAATTAATGTAGAAATAAATATAAATTTGAGTGTTATAAATATCATGGAAATTTTAATTTGTATTTTTTTTTTTTTTTTGTTTGATTAAATGTTGATAAATTAATTGAAAAAATAAATAAAATGATTTTTATTTAAATTTATCAATTAAAAATTGAATAATAAAATTATTGAAATATTGATCAAAAACTATAGCAAGTTACTTTTATTTAATTTTTTTTTTTTTTTTTTTTCTTTATTGGATCAAGTCTTCGTTTGTCCCACAATATCTTACAAATCTTATTTTTATTTTTTTATTTATTTATCTTGAATCTATATAATTTTATATCTAGATATATACCAATAAGTTGGCATGGAATAGATACAGGCTTTACTTTAGCTACCTCTAATTCAAGATCTTGAGTGGATTTTAGTTTTTTTATTTATTTATTTTTGCAAGGGTGAGACGATAAAGAAATATATTTGACTCTTGATAAAAGTCAGATTGTATCTAAGGGTTTTTTTTTTTTTTTTTGATAAAATAACAACATGACAAATAAATAAATTGAAAAAAAAAATATAAATTTTAAAAATTATTTACTTAATTTATTTTTATTTTATATTTTATTATTGAAATTTTCAAGTTAAATAAAAAATTAAGGAAATTAATTTATATTTTTTTTAATTTACATGATCCTTGAAGCTCAACATTGTGGTAATTAATTGCGCTGATTGCTTTGAATGATTGATGAGAATATGAGAATATATATGTTCGTTTTGCTGTTGCTTTTGGTGGTGTTGGTGTATAATCCTTCCATCTATTTCCTACAATTTCTATGCTCTTGGCTACAGAGTTGGCTTTGTAGCAAGCTTTCAAAAGCTACCCCCTCATATATTTCTCCTGGTTGATTTTGCATATATAGGTATAAATAAATATACAAGTGCATTGCCAGTTTCAAACCACATGATACACAATTTATTTATGTACAAAGGTGATCTACCAATTAAAATTCCATTATCGATAATAATTATTATTTGTATATATTATGTACATTAAATATAAATACATCAAACACATGATAAATTTATATAATTATATATAATTTAAATTTAAAAAAAAAAATATATAGGTATATATTCATTGACATATTAATCAATTTTATATTCAATTAAAATATTTACTTTAGATTGATTGAATAATTTAAATATTCAACATCAAATATATTATAAATTGAAAAAAAAATATTTAATTGAATAAAATATATAAAAGTTTTTATGTAGTTTCATTTTATTTTTCAGACACAAGTTATTCAGCTTATCATCCAGCACTTCATGGTGTTGGTGAAGATTCATTTGTACGACGTAAACAAAGAAGAAATCGTACAACATTTACATTACAACAATTGGAAGAATTAGAATCAGCATTTGCACAAACTCATTATCCAGATGTTTTTACCAGAGAAGATCTTGCTATGAAAATTAATTTAACTGAAGCCAGAGTACAAGTAAGTTTTTTTTTTTTTTAAATTATTTTAATATATATATACATTATTATTATCTCATGTGATTTTACCAACACTTTTATACTGACTTAATATTTTACCATAATAAGCTCTTAATCTCATGGATTATACACTTATGACGTCTGACCATAATAAAACCTTTACTACTTATTTTATTTATTTTTTTTAACTTTAAATTATCTGGCTGTATTTAACTTGAGCTAAATGAAAAATATATATATTTTTTATAAATTATTTTTCATATATCAATGCTTATTACCATAAAAAATTCATCAACTTAAAATATAAAATAAAAAAAGTATTTTACTTTATATGTATATAAAAAAGTATTAATTTTTAATTTAATTACAACACATAATAGTGTTAAAATAGTCAAAAAATAATTATAAAAATAATAATATACAAGCGTGATAAAATAAAGCAAAATTTATAGAAAAAAAAAAAAAAAATTGAAATAAAAAAAAGGGGTAAAGATTTGTTGAGTGTGACGTAATTACAGCGCAGACTCATTGTTTCATTAGTAAAGAACAAAGAGAATTTAAAATAATGTACAAATAGATGCATTTATATAGTGCCTTTATATTCACATTAACATCTTCCCCACTTTTTTTTTTTTTTTTTTTTTTTTTTACTCATTCTTGTTGTCCAATTAAGAGACTTTTTGGATCAGGGTATATACCCCCCAACAAGGCACGTACTCACTCAACATTTCATATATAAATTACTCATCATACATTGAAATAATTAAACAATTAAAATTTAATTTATTTTTTTTTATTTTTTATCTAGTTAATTATTAAATCATATATTAATTTAAATAAAAATTATACAGCAAATATATTTACAATCATATTTTTATGATTGATAAATCAAGATTTATGTTTTTTTTATTTTTTTTGATAATATATTTTTTGAGTAAGACAAAGTTTATTGATGTTAATATTAAATTCACATTGATGGTTAGTTGTTATTATATATTTTATAAATGTAATAGAAAATATATACTATTTGAAAAATCCCATGAGAAATGTGGCTTTGTTCCTGGCTATTATTTGCTCTGGCAACCCTTATGATATTATTATATATTTTATCTGTCTACCATCAAAATCAGTCTCACCCTTTTCTAAAATTCTGACACTGTAATTTTATTTTTTATATTATTATTTATTGTTGAAAATTTTAATAATCTATAGTAAAATATGTGATAATAATTTTAGACATTATGTTAAATTAGTTTCGTTATTAAAATTCAAAAACACTTTGATAATAAAAATAATAATAAATTTTTTAAAAATAATAAAAAAAAACCACTCAGAGTCAGTATAGTTTGAGTATGTTGGCTTGTTGAACATGTACAATTTTTCATATTTTTAATCAAGGTTTGTTTTTCATCTGAGAGTTTTTTTGCCTTTGGCAAAATAGTGTAGTTTAGATTACATCATATACCTTTAACCTGATAAATTTTATAACTGATTTAATCATCAAAAAATAATCATAAAAATTAAATTTTTAATTAAAGGTATGGTTTCAAAATCGTCGAGCAAAATGGCGTAAAAGTGAAAGATTGAAGGAGGAACAACGTAAACGTGAGGGTGGAAATTTACAAACAAGTGGTAGTAGTAGTGGTGGTGGAGGTAGTGGTAACGGAGCAACGACTATTGAGGGTGGATTGCCGCCATCTTCTTCAAGTGGACCAAGCCCAACAAATAATCATGATCAAATTGATAATATAAGTGGTGAAGGTGATGATAATGGTCAAGATGTTGGTGTATGTTCACGTAGTCCAAGTACAACATCAGCATCAGTTAGTCCAAGACCACAACAATCACAAAGTCAAGCAACATCATTGAGTGGTGTTGCAACACCACCAACACCAACAACACCAATTAGATTATCATTACCATCAAGTAGTCATGGTCAATCAACAGACAGGTTAATAATATAAATTATTTAAATTTTACTTTTTTTTTTTTTTATAAAAATAATGTTATTCAATGAAAATAATTTTAGTAAATTTTGTGGTGATGTATACATCCCTTGGGTCAGACATTGTCGCGACAATATTATTTTATTTTTTTTTTTTATATATATATTTCAATGTAAATGTAGATATCACCCAGTTGGAGGTCTCTAGACCACCCGTTGTTAGGTAAGCTTTTATCAGCTATTCGTATTTACGTCTTTAGGAAATATCAATGCATTTATAAAGCATATAAACACTATTATTATTATCATCATCACCATCATCAACTGGGTAAATGTGTTCAGTACATAGAGTAAACCAAGCAATGCCGGATGTTATACACACACCATTAAATTCTCCAACTTTTTTTTTTTTTTTTTTATATATATATATTTATTTTTCTTATTTTTTTAAAATTATTTTACTCTGGGTTATATATATGAAACTTGAACTCTTATATTTTATTTTATTTCATAGTAAACTTGAAAATTTTTTTATGAGGGATGAAAATATAAACATTTAACTAAAATCCTTGACAATTTATTATCACTCAATTTTTTTATCAATTAAAATTTAATTATTATATTAAAATTATTTTCATAAATAATATTAATAATTTCTTTTTAAAAAAATTTTTAAGAAACTTTTTTAATAATAAATTAATATAAAAAATATAAAAATGAATTTTTTTGTTTAAGTTTTATACAATGTTGTACTCTTTTATATAGTCTTTATTATTTTTGTAATTTATTTAAAAACTACTTGCCGTAAATATATCCTTTATAATTTATTCAAAAGAGTCTTTTGGTGTACTCACCCTGTTTGTGTTTCTTGATGGTTCAAGTGCGAGGTAAAACATCAACTTTTTTAAAATATATATATTTTCAAGATAAACCATACACAAGGTGTATTCACATGTATACGATAATTTTTTTTTTTTCATCATTTTCTTACCCTTTTGTATATCAATCCAGACATCTTTTTCCTTAGCTACATCCAACTATTTTTCTTTATACTAAGTACATTCTCTAAAAGATCCTTTCTTTTACATCATTTAAAATTTCACTTATCTACCAGACAAGATTTAATTCAAATAAATAAATTATTATCAAAAAAAAAAAAAATAGTAAAATATTTAATTTAAAAAATAATAAATATATATTAATTGTGAAAATTAGATATATATTTATAATAAATTAAATTATAATTATGTAGTTTTGGTTTTCATATTAAATCGAGCAAAGTGAAAGTGGGTAAATGTTTTGGAAATTGGTTGCAATAGTATATAGGTGTGAACTAAGTAGTATAACGTAATCGGATCCAAAAATCCCTCGGGCAAGGTTACACACTCTCTGTAATATACAGTCTCACGTGAGGGCTTTTGCTTTTCATATATTATTATTATTATTATTTTGATCATGAGTTATAACTATCAGTATGTTATTAATGTGTATGTGTATGCATACATGTTTTGGATAAGGTATTAAGCAAAGAGCTTTTATATACTTTGTGCATCTAATTGGCGTTAATTATCACACTTGTATATGAATTATATGGATTAAGACTCTGCAGGCACTGTATTTTATTGACAAAAATATTTGAAAATATAAATAATTATTTAATTAAATAAAATTAAATTTATTAAAAAATATATAATTATAATATTAAATTTAATTTATGTTACAGTACAACAATAACATCAGCTGGATTTAGGCCAGTTGAAACACCAACATCATTATTTTTTTCACCTCATTTAGCTGCTCAATTTTCACCACCAATATTTGGTAATAAAATTGTTGGTACAACATCAACATCATTAACATCAACAACACCAAATATATGGTCAAATAGTGATCATAGACCAGGTAGTTTACAAGATATGTTAACATGGTCACCAGCTGGTTGGCCAAGTACATTATGTGGTTGTTGTAAACCAGGTACAAATGATTTACATAGAAATAGTAGTCTTGCTGAATTAAGACGTAAAGCACAAGAACATTCAACAGCAACAGCATTACTTGGTGGTCTTGCTGGTTTTCCTGGTGGTTTACCATTGCCTTTATCATTACCATTATTACCACCATTACTTGGATTATCAAGAAGACCAGAACATCATCATCATCATCATCATTTACCAAGTGTCGTTCATCAAATACAACCTAGTAATAATAAAGATAATCCTTAATAATTATCTCAGGAGAGATTTATATATATATATACAAAAAAAAAAAACAAAATTAATGAAAGTCTTTTGCAATATTATAAATCACAAACAGACAAAAAAATACACATAGTTTTTAATCAAAAATAAAATTGTATTCCTTACAATAATAACTGATAATATATATATATATAAATTATAAAATAAAAAATATTATATATATAAATCAGGACCAAGTTTTTAAATGTGCCTGGTCATTGATTTTACTTTTAAAATAAATAATAAAAAAAATAGTGGTATTTTCTTGAAAGTTTTATTTAAAAAAAATTAAATATACTAATTAATAAAAACATGCATATAAAATAATAGCATTAATTATAATTAAAATATATATTAGATTTTTTCATAGTTAATATTTTGTTTTTTAATTTTAAATTTGTTTTATTAAATGATATTATAATCAACAGCCAAAAAAATAAATAAATAAATTATTACCAAAGAATTTTAAATGAAAATAATTTAGTTATTTCAAAGCAAATTTATTTAATTTAAAAAAAATAAATAAATAAATTTGTATGATATAAACGTCACTATAATTGGCAAACAATGTAATAAAAAAAAAAAAAATATAAATATAAATAATAATAAATATTAAAAAATAAAAAATAAACAATTATATAAAATTGATAATAATGTATAATAATTTAGAATAATAAATAAATAATTTAGATAATATTGTAGTATATATAAATCACACAGTAGTATTCATTAAAAAAAAAAAAAAAAAATTAATAATAAACTTGTTCTCGTGATATAATCATGTTGATTTTTAATTACCCATTTATCAATAAAAAAAAAAATTAAATAAATAATCAAACAATTTATACATTTATAATTTTAAATTTTAATTATCAAAAATCCAAAATAAAAAAATTTATACAAACTGTATAAAAATTTTATTTTAAAAGTGATAAAAAAAAAAAAAATAAAAACTAAAGTCCAAAATAATAATAAAATAAACAAACAGATAAAACCATAAAAGATAGTATAAAAATAAAATAAAAACAAAGAAATAGGTAAAAATAAAATAAAGCCGGAAGAAGGTTGGACGAGGGTTGTTGGCAATCAATGCTTTTCTAAAGAAAAGCTTCTTTCTCATTTTCTCTTATATATATATATATATATACATATATACATCCCCTTATAAAATATATATATCACATACAACTTTATTTTCTTTAGATTTTTTTATAAAGCAAGAAGGGGTTGGTCGTATTTATTTTCGTCCAATCAGAATCAAGACGCCATTGATCGGCACGTGGCTTGGTTTAATATACAGTAGGGGAATTTTAGATAGAATTTTACTCATCAAAATGTTATATAAATTCCTCCCTCTCTTTATAAAATAATGGGAGGGAATTGAGTTTGTTATTTTATAGGTATATATAGATATGGAGGGGACGTTTCTGCACACTCCGTTACACTTACTGGTAAACCGTATTAATCAACGACATCATGGTTTATTCCCCTCCCCCTCCCCTGTACCACCTTAACCAACCCCATGCAATTTTATTCCTCCATTTTATTTACCTTGTATACCTATATATATATAAATTTATTACACATAGATATATACTTTTTTTTTTTTATTTTATTTTTCTTCTCATTTTAACTACCCTTCATGTCTTGTTGCTAAAACTCACAGTATTATTTCTTGCAGAAAAAAACTTTTACAATTTTTTTAATTATTCAATTTATTTATCATTTAATTTTTGTTTTTTTTTTTTTTTTTAATTTTAATATCAATTTACTTGTGCTAATTATTTATTAAAAATTTTATTAATTTTTAATTATTTTTTTTTTTTTATATTAAAAAGTATAAAATTATTATAAATTAAATTGACAAATATTTTTTTTTTTAAATTATTTAAATTAATTACTATTTTGAATTTAAAATTTATATATATATTTAAAGTTTTATAAAAAGATATAAAATTTATAAATGTCCAATTTATATATAGATATATAAATTTAATTTTTAATTTTAAACTTTTTGAACAAAATTTACTACAGAATTTAAAATCAGGATAATGCTTGATCAGATTTAGAATTGTTTAATTTAAGTTTTATTTTTTTATTTTTTTATTTTATATATTTAGTAATATGAGAAAGTTTAATTTTTAATAATAATTTAAATAAATAATTACATTTAGACAATACAAGTTTGACCAATTTTTTAATAAACTTAAATTTTTAAATTTTAATATTATTATTTTACATTTTTTTTTTTTTTACAACCCTTATATATTAGTATGACAAGAAGGGTTAAATATATATGAGTAGAAAAGTGATTAAATAATTTGTGACAATCATAAAAGTAGACAGTGATTAATACAAACATGTCATCTCTTATTTTCACAACTTGAATCTTATTTATATCTATTTAAACTGCATTTTTTTTGTCATGTTTTTTATGCACCCCATATTTATCCTATAAATACATTGCAACATTTATCATAATGAAAAACTTAAATTCTTATATTTCTAGGAACAAAAAAAAAAATTTATTCTCATACACAACAAAATAGGTAAAATGTTTTACGAAAATTCATTGTCAGATAATTTGCATGTCAAAGTAAAATGTATATATTGTTAAAGTGAATGAGAAAATGTGTTTCCTTATATATATTCTTTTCCATGATTATTATATTTATTTTTTATCTCATAAAATATTTTTATTTCTTTCACCTTCCGCACTTCTGATTAAATTAAGTATAAAAGTATAACAAGAGATACTTTATACTTGAGCTAAAAAAAATAAATTAATTTTAATATAAAAATTTATTATACAAGAAAATTTATGAATTTTATTTTTTTTGTGAAAAAATTTTTATAAATATATTTAATTTTAATAAGTATAATGTGCCTATTCAATATAAAATTCTATTAAAAATAAAATTTCATTTTTTAGTTTATGTCCCGAAGGATTTTGATAAAAATAAAGTTAAAAAAATTTGACTGATATTAAGGGGGTGAATGTGAATTTATTGTAGCTGTCTAGTTAAGCTAAGGGGATCAAAACCAGCAATGATTTTCAATTTTAAAATCCACTTTTAGTTTCAATTTTCAATATACCTTGGTTTACTTTTTATTTATTTTAATATTATTTTATTATATCGTATATTTTTTTATTTTTTTATCAAATTGACATTTATTTATCTTCAATATATTATATACCATTTCACTATTTTCTTTTTTATTATTTGATATTATTTTATATTTACAAGTTCATAGCAAAAATTAAAACATTGATTTATTAATTTATTATATTTTTAAAAATTATGACAGGTGATTAAAAGATAAAAGGATTGTTGTTATAATTAAAACACACCAACTTAATTATTGATACTCAAACTAAGTGATCTAACAAAATTTTGATGGTTTGTTAAATCCATCACGAATTGGCTTTGCACACATCAACATCATTTGCCAATTTATCCTTTGATCAACCACCACCATTATTTTATATCTAAAAAATAAAAATAAAATTCAAACACATTATTATTATAAATATAAATTAAATTATTTTAATTTTTCTATTTAAACTAATCAACTAAAAACTCCATTAAAAAAAATAGCTTTACGTAATTACTCTAAATTTTTTTTTATCTTCAACAAATTACTTTTTCATAATTCATTATATATTCATTTTTAAATTGAAATATGAATTAGCCTTATTGACCAGGTAAAAAGTATTTTATTCAAGTAATTTATTTAATATTTTTATTTTAACTTTTATATTTTAGTATATATATGAAGCATTTATTGAATGGTCATATCTGAAAATTTTTTTTAATCAATTTTATTATATTTTTATGAATATCCAAATTGATATTTATATACATGATAATATTTCAACAAGAACTGGCAATTATATTCATTTTTATATATTTTTTTATTTTTAAAATTTCAAACAGCAGTTTGTTCGTGCAAAATTTGTAGACTATAGTGACCGCTAATTATTCAACAAATGTTATAATTGGTGCATTCCATTACTGGTAATGGATCGCACTTAGTCGGTGGTGGTGTGATTGGGGATGAAAAAGACAGATATATATATTATTCTGGTTATAAGGGGGTTTTAAATATGAAGGGTAATAATATAATGGTAGTGGTGATGTTGGTGATGTTGGTGAATGTTGGTGTACTTGAAATAGGGTATTTATAAAACGAGCGGGTTCAGGTGGAAAGCTTGCTGGAATGTTGAACCAATCTCGATAATACTGCAGCAGTTTGTTACTAAATGTATATATATAAATGAAAATTGAGCATGGCTTCCACTTGCTACCTCTATACTATACTCATTGGATTAATTGAAATTCATACTATTTGTATATTTCATTCGGTTTATTTGTCAACGCTTTTTACCTTCCTTTATCAAATTTTAAATTATTTATTTATTTTTTTTTTTGTTTGATTTAAATTTAATATATATACATGTATTTGATTTAATAAATTTTATTTATAAATTAATTATAATTTTTTAATATAAATTTTTTTTTTGTATAAATAAAATAATAAATAATAAAATAGTTTTGATTTAGTGATAGAAATAGCAAGTTAAAGTTATGGAATATGATCACTTATAATATCAAAACAAAAGTATCACATATCACTATGGTCTCAGATGTGTTTTGTTGTTTGGCTCTTGAATTTATAATTCCATTAGATTGAGGGGGTTGTTTATATAGAAAATTTGTGCACGTGCCACCAAACAATATTCACATTCTCACTGTGTACAATTTGGGGTGCGCGTGTGACGTTTCTGTCACCCGCCACGCGACCCACAAGGGGATGAAATTTATTTCTTATACATTTTTATTGTTCAATCGACAAGCTGCACAAAAACAACAACAAAAACATGGTTTTATTTTTTATATATATTTTTTATTGTTTTATTATATAAATATGTTTACATAAAAAAACCCCACAGGAATAAATATTCAAAATAATCCAAATAAACTGAACGACAATTTATTTAAAACAATAAAATAAAAACTTGTTTATAAATGACACTTGAATATATTTATAATTATACTTTGTTGTAAGTATTAATTTATAAATATTTGTAATTTTTAGATATAAAATGACACATCATTTATTATAAAAAATAATAATAAAAATTCAATGAATAAAAAGCCCTCTTTTAGGGCAAATATATTAATGGCTGTTTTTTTTTTTTGTTAGTTATAAGTTTATCACAAATGAAATCAGTGATATTTATTCGCACGTGTCTTGTACTATTTTATTTAGGTTGTCACGAAGATACTCTACAATATCATCCGGGAATTCAACATCATTGAATTGTCTGTTCACTGATATTTTCTTAATGTCTTCCGCATTTCAAGATGACATTATTATTTTATTTTCAAACATATTTATTAAACTCAATAAAACACATGCAATAAAAGACATAATAAATTATATATTAAAATTTTCAACTCATCAATATTATTTGATGACAAAAAAAATTATTTTAATATTATACTATAACATATATATACATATAGATATCCTAGTTTATTAAAAAATTAATACAAAATCTTGAAAGTTATACACAGAGAGAAACAGTATGAGAAAACTCAACTAAGGAAACTCTAAAATTAAATATTAACATTAGAAAATAATTAATTTGTAATTATACATATATTATCTTTGTGAACACTAATGTACTTTTGAATAATTTTAATTATAAATGAAAATTATTAATTACAATTATACTAGAGTACATTATATCATATTCAATGATAATAATTATATCTCATAAAATTTAAAATAATATATTATAAAATGACTGATGTTAAGATGATATATTTCAAGATGATGAATTTAATTTTAGATTTAATTTTGACATATTTTAAATTGTTTTTTTTTTCACTATTTATAGATAAAATATAATATTTATTTTTTTCAAGTATTTCATTAAATTGTTGTTTATCATTTTGATGTAGACACGTGTATAACCACGCCCAATCACTTTTAAACATCAAAATTAATCACTGAAATAAACAATTCAATTCACAAATGTATTAATGTAACTAATATGTGAAAATGTTTTCATGTTAAAAGCCCAGTTTTATTTACAACAAAAAAAAAAAAAAAATACTATAAATTTATCATTAAATATAGAGATAAAATAAAAAGACAAATAAATTGTCTAGAAAAGGATGTAACTAAGAAAAATAGTGATAAATTAAAATCCATTCTTTTTTCATGATGCATTTCAATAAAGCTTGTATCATTTACCCCTAACTTCCGTCTTGACAAATTAACAGAAGCTTTTCTATGCCTCGTTGATCATTATAATCATGTATTCTATATATACCAAGAGGATTAATTGTTCAATTTCAAAATATACCTATATATGTAAATTTATTAACCATGAAATTCATTGGTTTATATTTAAACAAATAATTATTTATTTTAGTTATTTTTTAAAAGCTCAAACTATAAAAAAAAATTTTTAAAAAAAATCATATTTTATTATGCAATTAAAAAATAATAATTTTCAAAAAATAAATAAAAATATCATTTTGCCAATGTACATAGACTTTATGATTTTAAAATTATATTTATTTTTTACTTTTTTTTTTTGAATATAAAAGAGTTTTATAAATGCAATGAATTATCATTAATTCTGAAGTTGCAATGTCACCTTAAATATATATCATAAAAGAATATGAATATAACAATAATGATGATGATGATGATGATGAATAAAAGGGAGTTGATGGTTTACTCAAAAGGTTGTTACATTATATACATAATATCTGTATATAAAGTTATTCTATATACTACATCCGCAAAGCTATTATAACCGCTCGAGCGAATCTCTATTAAAACGTGTTTACACTGGCTTAGGGGTTGTCTCAAACCATCCCTTCTCTATAATCTTTGGTAGCTTGATTTTTATATTTTTATTTTTTTTTTTTTTTACTCATTTTTTTATCTTGTTTAACAATTTATATATGAATATACGTGTTCGTATCTTTATCATAGTTTTAGTTTTTTATTTTCATCAATTATTATTTTTGTGTGTTGGTGCTTGATGAGTATTTATATACTTGAATATTTTTATTTTTTTTTTTTTTTACTCATTTTTTTATCTTGTTTAACAATTTATATATGAATATACGTGTTCGTATCTTTATCATAGTTTTAGTTTTTTATTTTCATCAATTATTATTTTTGTGTGTTGGTGCTTGATGAGTATTTATATACTTGATTTACTTATATACATATTTGTACATGTGAATATGAATTTATATAAAAGCTCAATGTGTGAGAGACCATTCAACATATATTTTCATGTACAAAGTAATGCCTATCTAATTGTCGCGTGTATGAATAGTGAATCCCATTGCACTTGAGGCTATGAGCCAAATTCAAACCAACCATGAGGGCAAAATATATTATTATTATTATTATTATTATTATACATATATTGTAAAACTACCCTTATGACAAATAGGTTATTTTAAAAATGAAAATTAAAAATAAATTATTGGGATTTATTTATATAAATTAATTAAGTAAATTTGGATTTTATATTTTGAGATATAATTAAATGCTAGAATTAATTTAGAATTTAATATTTATTATTAACTTGAGGAAATTCTTTATAAATATTTGAGTTTGAATGGTTTATTTAAATCTGAAATTGTAATTAATTTTTTTGTAAATTGAATAAAATTTTATGTATTAGATAAGATATTTTTTTGAAAAAAAAAAAAAATCGAATACCTCTTTTGCCATTATATTTGCCTGATGAAATTCAAAAATTTTTCAAAAAAAAAAAAAAAAATCGGATACCTCTTCAGTCATTATATTTGCCTAATACAAAATCAAAATATTTTTTGTAGAAAAAAATTCAAATACCTCTTCGGTCATTATATTTGCCTGATAGAAATGGAAAATTTAAAAAAAAATTTGAGATGAGTTAATATCGATAAATCAAAAAATATCGATGGTAGGTAAAAACGGGGAACGGCATCGAATACCTCTTTCATTTTTTTCCTAGTATAAATTTTAAAAATTTTAAAATAAGTTATTATCGATAAATCAAAAAATATCGATGGTAGGTAAAAACGGGGAACGGCATCGAATACCTCTTTTCAAGTCATGTTCGCCTAGTATTTTTCATTTTTTTCAATAAATTTTAAAATAAGTTATTATCGATAAATCAAAAAATATCGATGGTAGGTAAAAACGGGGAACGGCATCGAATACCTCTTTTCAAGTCATGTTCGCCTAGTATTTTGGTCATTTTTTTCAATAAATTTTAAAATAAGTTAATATCGATAAATCAAAAAATATCGATGGTAGGTAAAAACGGGGAACGGCATCGAATACCTCTTTTCAAGTCATGTTCGCCTAGTATTTTGGTCATTTTTTTCAATAAATTTTAAAATAAGTTATTATCGATAAATCAAAAAATATCGATGGTAGGTAAAAACGGGGAACGGCATCGAATACCTCTTTTCAAGTCATGTTCGCCTAGTATTTTCAACATTTTTTTCAATAAATTTTAAAATAAGTTAATATCGATAAATCAAAAAATATCGATGGTAGGTAAAAACGGGGAACGGCATCGAATACCTCTTTTCAAGTCATGTTCGCCTAGTATTTTGGCATTTTTTTCAATAAATTTTAAAATAAGTTAATATCGATAAATCAAAAAATATCGATGGTAGGTAAAAACGGGGAACGGCATCGAATACCTCTTTTCAAGTCATGTTCGCCTAGTATTTTGGCATTTTTTTCAATAAATTTTAAAATAAGTTAATATCGATAAATCAAAAAATATCGATGGTAGGTAAAAACGGGGAACGGCATCGAATACCTCTTTTCAAGTCATGTTCGCCTAGTATTTTGGTCATTTTTTTCAATAAATTTTAAAATAAGTTAATATCGATAAATCAAAAAATATCGATGGTAGGTAAAAACGGGGAACGGCATCGAATACCTCTTTTCAAGTCATGTTCGCCTAGTATTTTGGTCATTTTTTTCAATAAATTTTAAAATAAGTTAATATCGATAAATCAAAAAATATCGATGGTAGGTAAAAACGGGGAACGGCATCGAATACCTCTTTTCAAGTCATGTTCGCCTAGTATTTTGCTCATTTTTTTCAATAAATTTTAAAATAAGTTAATATCGATAAATCAAAAAATATCGATAATACAGAAAAACGGGGAACGGCATCGAATACCTCTTTTCAAGTCATGTTCGCCTAGTATTTTCAACATTTTTTTCAATAAATTTTAAAATAAGTTAATATCGATAAATCAAAAAATATCGATGGTAGGTAAAAACGGGGAACGGCATCGAATACCTCTTTTCAAGTCATGTTCGCCTAGTATTTTCAACATTTTTTTCAATAAATTTTAAAATAAGTTAATATCGATAAATCAAAAAATATCGATGGTAGGTAAAAACGGGGAACGGCATCGAATACCTCTTTTCAAGTCATGTTCGCCTAGTATTTTGGTCATTTTTTTCAATAAATTTTAAAATAAGTTAATATCGATAAATCAAAAAATATCGATGGTAGGTAAAAACGGGGAACGGCATCGAATACCTCTTTTCAAGTCATGTTCGCCTAGTATTTTGGTCATTTTTTTCAATAAATTTTAAAATAAGTTAATATCGATAAATCAAAAAATATCGATGGTAGGTAAAAACGGGGAACGGCATCGAATACCTCTTTTCAAGTCATGTTCGCCTAGTATTTTGGTCATTTTTTTCAATAAATTTTAAAATAAGTTAATATCGATAAATCAAAAAATATCGATGGTAGGTAAAAACGGGGAACGGCATCGAATACCTCTTTTCAAGTCATGTTCGCCTAGTATTTTGGTCATTTTTTTCAATAAATTTTAAAATAAGTTAATATCGATAAATCAAAAAATATCGATGGTAGGTAAAAACGGGGAACGGCATCGAATACCTCTTTTCAAGTCATGTTCGCCTAGTATTTTGGTCATTTTTTTCAATAAATTTTAAAATAAGTTAATATCGATAAATCAAAAAATATCGATGGTAGGTAAAAACGGGGAACGGCATCGAATACCTCTTTTCAAGTCATGTTCGCCTAGTATTTTGGTCATTTTTTTCAATAAATTTTAAAATAAGTTAATATCGATAAATCAAAAAATATCGATGGTAGGTAAAAACGGGGAACGGCATCGAATACCTCTTTTCAAGTCATGTTCGCCTAGTATTTTGTCATTTTTTTCAATAAATTTTAAAATAAGTTAATATCGATAAATCAAAAAATATCGATAATACAGAAAAACGGGGAACGGCATCGAATACCTCTTTTCAAGTCATGTTCGCCTAGTATTTTCAACATTTTTTTCAATAAATTTTAAAATAAGTTAATATCGATAAATCAAAAAATATCGATGGTAGGTAAAAACGGGGAACGGCATCGAATACCTCTTTTCAAGTCATGTTCGCCTAGTATTTTCAACATTTTTTTCAATAAATTTTAAAATAAGTTAATATCGATAAATCAAAAAATATCGATGGTAGGTAAAAACGGGGAACGGCATCGAATACCTCTTTTCAAGTCATGTTCGCCTAGTATTTTGGTCATTTTTTTCAATAAATTTTAAAATAAGTTAATATCGATAAATCAAAAAATATCGATGGTAGGTAAAAACGGGGAACGGCATCGAATACCTCTTTTCAAGTCATGTTCGCCTAGTATTTTGGTCATTTTTTTCAATAAATTTTAAAATAAGTTAATATCGATAAATCAAAAAATATCGATGGTAGGTAAAAACGGGGAACGGCATCGAATACCTCTTTTCAAGTCATGTTCGCCTAGTATTTTGGTCATTTTTTTCAATAAATTTTAAAATAAGTTATTATCGATAAATCAAAAAATATCGATGGTAGGTAAAAACGGGGAACGGCATCGAATACCTCTTTTCAAGTCATGTTCGCCTAGTATTTTCAACATTTTTTTCAATAAATTTTAAAATAAGTTAATATCGATAAATCAAAAAATATCGATGGTAGGTAAAAACGGGGAACGGCATCGAATACCTCTTTTCAAGTCATGTTCGCCTAGTATTTTCAACATTTTTTTCAATAAATTTTAAAATAAGTTAATATCGATAAATCAAAAAATATCGATGGTAGGTAAAAACGGGGAACGGCATCGAATACCTCTTTTCAAGTCATGTTCGCCTAGTATTTTGGTCATTTTTTTCAATAAATTTTAAAATAAGTTAATATCGATAAATCAAAAAATATCGATGGTAGGTAAAAACGGGGAACGGCATCGAATACCTCTTTTCAAGTCATGTTCGCCTAGTATTTTGGTCATTTTTTTCAATAAATTTTAAAATAAGTTAATATCGATAAATCAAAAAATATCGATGGTAGGTAAAAACGGGGAACGGCATCGAATACCTCTTTTCAAGTCATGTTCGCCTAGTATTTTCAACATTTTTTTCAATAAATTTTAAAATAAGTTAATATCGATAAATCAAAAAATATCGATGGTAGGTAAAAACGGGGAACGGCATCGAATACCTCTTTTCAAGTCATGTTCGCCTAGTATTTTCAACATTTTTTTCAATAAATTTTAAAATAAGTTAATATCGATAAATCAAAAAATATCGATGGTAGGTAAAAACGGGGAACGGCATCGAATACCTCTTTTCAAGTCATGTTCGCCTAGTATTTTGGTCATTTTTTTCAATAAATTTTAAAATAAGTTAATATCGATAAATCAAAAAATATCGATGGTAGGTAAAAACGGGGAACGGCATCGAATACCTCTTTTCAAGTCATGTTCGCCTAGTATTTTGGTCATTTTTTTCAATAAATTTTAAAATAAGTTAATATCGATAAATCAAAAAATATCGATGGTAGGTAAAAACGGGGAACGGCATCGAATACCTCTTTTCAAGTCATGTTCGCCTAGTATTTTCAACATTTTTTTCAATAAATTTTAAAATAAGTTAATATCGATAAATCAAAAAATATCGATGGTAGGTAAAAACGGGGAACGGCATCGAATACCTCTTTTCAAGTCATGTTCGCCTAGTATTTTCAACATTTTTTTCAATAAATTTTAAAATAAGTTAATATCGATAAATCAAAAAATATCGATGGTAGGTAAAAACGGGGAACGGCATCGAATACCTCTTTTCAATTCATGTTCGCCTAGTATTTTACTTGATGTTTTTCAATAAATTTTAAAATCAGTTAATATCGATAAAGCTACCTCTTCGGTTAGTATATTCGCCTGTTACAAAATTAAAATATTTTCGAAAAAAAAAATAATTTGAATACCTCCTTGGTTATTATCTTCGCCTAATAAAATTCTGATTTTTTTTTTTTGAAATTGTATCAGGAACATATCATAAGCGAGGAGGTATTCTGAATATTTTAAAAAATCTTCGATTTTTATCCGGAACATAGAATGAGCAAAGAAGTATTCCTACTTTTTCGAAAATCTTTCCAGTGTTTCTGTAAAAAAAAAAAAAAACTTAACCATCCAATTTATAAAAACAAAAAAATTTACCCATATAAATAAACAAAGTATTAAATAATAAAAAAATAAATAGAAAATTAAAAAGAGCTGAGAGGCTTTTTCAATTCACTCAAACTTTTGAATTTCAAATATACATATTCCATCTGGATACAAAAAAAAATAAAATAAACAATAATTGAAGTGAGTATATAAGGCCAGCAAGGTGAATGAAGGTTGTTACACAAAAAATTTGAAAAAAACAAAAATGAAATAATATAGAAGGGGGGTCAAAGAGAGTTGGAGGCGAATAGAATGATAAAGGGGGAGGGTACTTAAGGCTGAATAATTAAAGCTCTCATTAGGGCGACAAAAGCACCCTGATGGACCAACTGGATGTAGTTGGTAACTGTCACCCATTTTTCTCTCTTGATATACATATACATATATTTTCTTACCTACACAAATTTCCTCTCCCAATTTATTTTTTAATTTTAAACGTAGTCTTCAGCATCTCGTCTCGTTAAGAATTTTTTTTTTATTTTTTTTTTTTTGGACTCTCAGTATATTATACACTGTATATATATAAATTACAAGTCCAGCGATATGCGCTTTCGGTGTGCAAACAAAAACCACCCACTTCGAGTACCATTGAAAATTGTCATTCAGTTTATATGTATATATTTTTTGTAAGTATATTTTTAAAAATAGGGAGTTAGCGGACTTTAAAAAAATAAAAAAATATATATATAATAAAAGAGTCAAGGTATATAAGTATATAACAAAAAATAAATATGAAAAAAAAAAATTTTACTCAAGCTTTTGTTTTATTTGAAATGTTCTTTCATTTCTTAAAAGGTTCTCCGATGATAATTAGTACAATGTACGATGGCATTAATTATTTGTCGGTGTAATTACCAGAGGATAAATCGTCAGAAACGAACAACATTACAAGAGGGAGGTGCGAGAGTGAACAAGTAAATATATACAAGACCAACTTGTACAAAAGCCAAATAAAATAGTGGCCATTATCTTTATTACAACAACAACAACAGCAACAACAATAACAATGATTAAGTGATAAAGTTATATATACAAATTAATGATATGTTTATGAGACAAGACAAAATTTAAAACATATGTAAAAAATTTATTTACTTTTTTGTTTTTTGAATTTTTGAAATGTAAATTATTAGGATATACATTTTAGAAATAATTATATTCTATATATTTTAGCTACTTTTGCTGGATTAAAATTGAAATTAAAAATCTTTTTTTTCAATGAGAAAATTTTTTCACAAAATAAGATTTTTTTTATAAAATAATTATTGGCATTAATACAGAGAAATTTAACGCAGTTAGTTTCACACAAACGATGGTAATAAAAAATACCATCATGTCTCCGTATTTCTACTAAATTTCTCCGTAAAAAATGCCATCTTTTTTTTTATCAATATAGTTTTTGCTAAATAAAATTATCAATTTATGGCTTTGTTTATTAGAGTTAATAACAAATATTTTTTTTAATAATAAATATCAAAATAATTATTAGAAATAAAAAAAAAACAAAGTCAATAAATTTTTTTAAATAAATAAATGTAAATGATATTATTAATTACAATTTAAAATATAATTTTAATAGATTAATAAAATTAATATATCAAAATTTATATTGTGTTTAATATAATTTATAATAATAATTTTATATTATGCATTATACACAGATATTAAGTATGAACATGTCGCACATCGTGTCATATCACTCAACAACAATTGCTTCCGTCCGCCCGTATTTGACAAGAAAATCGCTTATTTAATTTGCCAAGTTCCGAAACAATATACTCTATATAATATTTATATAATAAACATTAAAAATACAAAATTATAATAAAAATTAATTTTATTAATTTCATCAATCAAAGTTACATAAATAAATTAATTTAATTAAAAATTTATTCAACTAAAATACAGTAAATTTAAATTATTTTTAGTTTTATTTATTTAAATTTTAATTATTTATTTTTTTTAATTAATTAACATTAAATATTTTTTATAAATTTGATAATAAATTAATATTTTAATTAATAAAAAAAAAAGAATATATATTTATTTTTAAAACAAAAAAATTTAAATAAATTTAACAAACAACTTTGTTTTTTTCGATGATTTTAATAAAAGATTATTAAAATTTGTTTACTTTTATTTATTTAAAAATAAATTATAAATAACAATTGTATTTGTGTGTGTATTGATATTTATTATTATTTATTATTGATGAGTATGTCAAATTGATATAGTATTGAGTTGTTTTGGTGATCTTGTGCATTGGGTCAAAGGCTGCCACAAAAGATAAGATTTACTTCAAAGTTAAAATATCTCTGTAAAATTTTTAGTAGATTTATTTACTCGTCTATGATGTGAATAGATGTGAATAATAGTTTAATAGTTAAAAATTTTAAATATCAACAATAACTAAATAAAATTTTAAAAAAATACAAATAAAGTAAAAAAAATTTTTGTTGATAATTATTTTTAATTTAAAATGATTAAAATATAATTTAAAAATAAATTCATAAAATATTTATAAGATATTTATATATACTATGAATATTTAATTCAAACAGTAAAATTTAAAAAAAAAAAAAAAAATTTCATTCATATTTTTAAAACTTGTATTAAATATCTTGTTAAATATAAAACTGGTTTTTCATCATTACAAGTTATACAACTTTAATTTTTTTAAATTTATTTTAATCTATATTTTAATATATATTTTTCAAGAAAATTAAAAAATATTATAATAATTTTAAAATATTTTTTTTACAAAATTAATTCCTAGAAAAGTGAAAATAATTTAATAAATCAGAAAAAAAAACATTTTTCTATTTACTGGAATTTATTTTTCTAAATAATTATCAATACAAAGTAGATAAATCTATGACATTTATCAAAAAAATAAATTTAACTATTATAATATTGTATGAATGAGAAATTTGTTACGGTTATTTAAAAATTTTAAAACATCAAAGTATCAAGGTCATTTTGCATGCTGTGTTTCAGTGAAAAATGTCATTTATAATTAATGAATATTTTTTTATCTAAAAAAAATAAAACAATTATTTAACAATGAAAATAAAAATATATTTTCTTTTTTTTTTTTTATAATTTTTACATTTTTTTTTTGTTAAAGAGTTTAAAGAGGGGAAAATATATATAACGTTATTGTAAGTAGAGTTTGCATGAACATCTAATTATTTTTATATTTACTTGTACATAAGTTAAGAAGGAGTGTGGATGTGAACGGTCATAACAAAACGGAATACCAAGAAAAATACCAGTTGATAAATTGTTGTTGTAGTCAACGTGTTGTGGTTCAATAATTTTAATAAAATGTTTTTATTTATTAATATATTTACTGTTATAATTTACATCACATTAATATTTGGTAAGTTTATTTAAAAATTATATTTTTAATAATTTATTTAATCAAAATCATCTAATTATTATTAATTTTTCAATTAAATATTAAAATTTATTCAATTTTTTTTATACTTTTTTTTTATGGTTTTTAAATTCTTTTTTTTTTCCCGCTTTTTTATTTTTATATCTACCGGCATTGTGGTTATCTTTTTTACCGACAAAAGGTGTAGTAAATTTCTTTTGAAATAAACATATCAATTGTCAATAAAAAAAAGGGTTAAAATTAATTAAATTAATTTAAATTAATTAAAGTTTTTTTATTGTATTTATTTTGGTTAATTTAAAAGACCGGATGATGATGATTTTAAAAATAAAATATATTAACTTTGTAAAAAATATATATATTATTAAGAATAAATTAAAATAAAACAATAAAAAAATTTATAATAATGATTTGTGTTTTTTTTTTTTTTTAATTTATTTCTTCAGGTCCCAACTGTCAAACAGCACCAGGTAAATAATAATATCACGTGCTGTCATTTGCACACGTGTTTTTTATTTTTACATTAATTTTTTAAATAATAAAAAAATATATATAATATTCAACAATAAATATATAACTTGGTATGTTAATTATTATTAAATGCATAAATAACGGTACAAGACAATTCATATAACTCCAAGAATTTTTTAATTTTTTTTGTTCAACAACTGTTGGAGTATTTTTATTGAAAAAGAAAAAAAACAAAATTAAATTATTCATTGACCTTGAATTAATAATTAATTATAAATTTGTAAATTAATTAAAATTTACAACAAATAAATACCTAAAAAAAATAGTCAAATAAAATATTTTTTTTATTTATCAAATTGAAAACCAGAGGATGAATAACTTGGTTGATTAACGGTTCACTAAATGCACAC
This sequence comes from Lysiphlebus fabarum, assembly GCA_011426435.1. Taxonomy (NCBI): domain Eukaryota; kingdom Metazoa; phylum Arthropoda; class Insecta; order Hymenoptera; family Braconidae; genus Lysiphlebus; species Lysiphlebus fabarum. The sequence goes on from WSYQ01000436.1 coordinate 123,583, forward strand.
GTCGTAAAGTTTTTTTTTTTTTTTTTTCTTATTTATTTTTTTCCCCTTCGTCACACGCATTCTCTCACAGATTTGGGGTTCTTTTGATTGTATAATATGTATACGTATATATATAATATAATATTATGACCATCAAGATCCAAGAATGTCCAAGTGAACAAGAGTCCAAAACGCAATGTGTTAAACAGTTGATAAAACCGGCAAACGCGCCTTGTCTGTCAGTTGTGTCTTGACTTTTAAAGCAACTAGTTAATTTACATTTAAAAATATATAAAAATCAATTATTAATTATTACATACATATTTATATATAACTGCTATTGAAATGAAAATATAAAAATTATTATAAATTGAATTTATTTGATATATTTTTTTTTTTTTTCAAAATAAAAATAATAATTATCTAATAATGTTATTTTTTAAATATCAATTATTATTGTTAATTATAGCAATTGTAGAATCAATAAGAGGATGGACAATTGGTCATGGTATTAAATATCAAATAACAACAATTGTATTGTCTCGTGAATCTGGCATATCAAAATCAGGTGGTGACGTTGGCTTTCAATTGACTGGAGAAATAACAGTCAATCCTGTATGGCAAGATCCAAATGATCATGAAATAATACTTATTGAAATTGAGGTAGGTTTATTTACATTTATTATCATATTTATTTGACTTGAATAATATTAGTATTGATTTATTATTTACTCAAGTTTTTCTATTTTTTTATTTTTATCATCATCATAAATTATAAAAAAAAAAGAAAAAAATGGAACGTTCTAGTTTTATTGGTTGATAAATAATAAACATAAAAGTGATAATTAAAAATTGATAATAGAAAAAATAATAAAATTAAATAATTATTACTGATAATATTATTATAAAGAGTTCTAGTTAATAAAAAAATATATATATATACTTATGTTAAATTTTAATAGTAAAAAATATAAAAAAGTTGATTTATTTTTTTATATTTGATAAAAAAGGTTATCACTTGTTAAATTTAAAACATGACCTTAAATATATTTGATAATAAATTTAAAAAAAAAAACTTGAATTATATATTTTAAAAAATAAATATTAATATATATGGTAATATTTACAGTTGACATCACCACAACTTTGGATAAAATCAAGAAAAGCACCAGAACCAGAAGGTTTTATTGAGCATACATCAAAATTAGATGATGCATCAAAAAAACCAATATATATATTATGGAAAAATGGTGTTATTATAAATACATATTTAGGACATGAAGAAACAATATCATCATCAAATTTAAAACGTGGTATTGCTAGTTTATTTCAATATCGTACATTTGATGGTGATTATAGAGAATATGATGCATCAGGTGGTTGTAATGTAACATATAAAACAATTGAAAATAATAAAATAAGAAAAATTAAAAATATATGTGATGAAATAAGTCCAGCTAAAAAAGATGAACATCCAAATCCAATGTTAAGTATTAATTTATATAATAAAAGAATAACTGATTATAAATTAAATAAACAATTAATACCAATAAATATTAATGAATATGAAAAACATGAATTTAATCTTAATATTAAAACAGAAGTTGGTTCATGTGTAACATCAGAAAGAATATTAAATGAAATAACAAATTTTAAAGGTAAAATAATAAAAGCTAAAAATATTAATGAAGCACTTGCTGATTTACAACCAGGTTATAGAGAAATTAAAATTGATTTACAAATTGAATCAAAAACATGTACTGATACTGGATGTCAAACATTAGAACAAGCAATTGATGAAAATCGTGAATCACTTGAAGATTTATCATTGGGTACAGCAAAATCAGCAGTAGCTTTCTTAAAATTATTACCATTAAGTAAAGAAGCAACAGCTGATGATTGGTCAAAAGTATTAAAAAGTCCACGTTATCGTACAGTTAAAACTCAATTATTAGATATATTAGGTTCTTCTGGTACTCCAACAACTCATAAAATAGCTATGAAAATATTACGTCAAGATGATTTTGGTGATGATACTGAAAGATATTTATGGGCATTATCAATGTCACCATTACCACATCCAAGTGTTATTAAAGATGTATTAACAAGATCTGAAGAAACATTACAAAATGATAAAGTATCAGAAACACTTGCAATGACTGCTGGTGCAATGGCTAGACAAACAAATAATCCATCAATTATTGAAAAAACAAGAATAAGTCTTGAATTAGGTTTAGATACATGTACTGGTGATGATTGTCGTTTAAGATTTCTTCGTGGTTTAAAAAATCTTAAATCTAAAAATTCAATTCCTACACTTATTAATTATATTAATAATGGTTCAAAAACAACAAGTATTGTTGCATGGCAAACATTAAATAAATTTGATAATAAATATATTACAGATAAAATTAAAAATTTAGCTAAAAGAACATTTTATCAAATTGGTGGAAATAAAAAAGATAGTACTATTAGAACACTTGCTGCTGATATTATATTAAATAATAAACCAACAATTGATGAATTAAAAGAATTTTTAGAATATTTAACAATACATGATACAATGTATGAAGTTAAAAAATATATTATTCAAAGATTAGAACAATTATCTGATAAAGATATAACATTTAAAAATAAATTAAATATTGCTATTAATGAAAAATCAGAATGTATTAATAATTATCATGTATTATCAAATAAAGGACTTAGTACAGCATTTACAAGACAATTTTTAAAATCATCAACAAGTAATGGATCATTAATAACAATACAAGAAGTTAATTCTGGTTTATTAAAACGTGGTATTGTTGATGTTGTTATAAATACAAAAACACAAAATGAATTTTCTGTATTTTCACTTGGTTTATTTGCTAGTGGTCTTGGTAGTTTTGTATCATCAAATGATGATAATAATAATAATGATAATGATGATGAAATTATTGGTGATGATGAAGATATATCAACAGCTGGTATGGAAATTGGTCTTCTTGGTGTTGGTATACGTCCATTTATATTTTTTTCTGGACAAGGTGAATTAATGGGACATGTATGGTCTGGTACAGCATCAGAAAAAACACCAGCATTTCAAGTTATATCAAATTTACATCATCATCGTGAATTAATACCACTTTGTAGTGGTTTTATTGCTGATATTGAAGTTGATGGTGCATTAAGTTTTGATTTATCTGGACAAATACAATTAAGTTTATGGTCAAGAAATGCACAATCACTTGTACAAATGAATTCTGGTATTGCAATACGTGGTGGTTTTAAAATTAAATCTGAATTAGTACAAAGTAAATGTGAATTTTCATTAACTGTTGAACCAAAATTAGAATTATCAACTGATGTTGATTTTTCTGGACAAGTTAATTTATGTATGAAATTAACACAACCAGAAACATCAATTAAATATCAATTTTATAAAGTTGAAAGAATACCAGGTAGTAGACATAAATTAAGAAAAACTAAAAGAATAATATTACCATCACCACCAAAATCATATTATCTTAATAAAAAAAATAATGAAATGTGCACAAAAGTGTTCAGTTAAAATATTCATAATAATTAATACAGACTGAATGTTTACTTTTTTTTGATTTTTTATTTTATTTTATTTTTTATTTTAAATTTTATACATCATAATTAATTAAATAATTAAAAAAAATAAAATAAAATAAAATATATAATGATTGTTGTAGATAATGATGATAAATATACCATAGTTTTATAAATAAATTTCAACACTTAAAAAAAAAAAAGTTAATTTAATATTTTGATTTATTTATTTATTTTTTTTATTTGTTGATGTAGTGATTAAGTGATCAAGTTCATCGACATCCACACTCAACAACAACCATATCTTCATAACCATATTGATATGTAAGTGTACCAGTTGAATCTAAATAAAGTAAACTTGTTGGTGCAAGTCTTGTTGGTACACAACATACTTTTGCAATTGGTTTACCATCATCCATACCTTGTAATGCACCATGTACAAGTGCTTGTACAACAGCATGTTTTGTTGGATTTAAATGTTCACTAAATGGAAAAAAACATTTACCAACACATTGATATGCATCATAACCAGGTGGTGCAACAATCCATTCATCATAATTAATTGATGCAAAATCAACATATAATGGACGTTTTCTACATGGATTTTTTTTTTTTTTTCTAACATCATTTATTAATTGTGTTACTGATGAATCATCATTAATATCATCATCATTAATTGATCTTATAATTCTTTTTTTAGGTTTTATATAACTTAATAATAATATTGGACCATCATCATTTGATTGTACTTTAACTCTACCACGTACTAAAAATTTTAATGAATCACTATTTCTCATTTTAACTGGTATTGTTACATCAAAACCACGCCATATTTCATCTCTTCTTGATTTTTTTATATCTGAATTTATTGATGTATTATTAATTGTTTTAACTCTCATAATCATACCAGCAATACTCATTAATTCAGCAGCTTCAAGATATTCATTATTATTAAATTGTGGAATATTAAATTTTATTATTCTTCCACCACCATTTAATTGAACTGGTGATGTTATATATATTGGTTTAAGTGCACGTACAATATCAGCATTTGAATGACGATGATATAATTGTAACATATAACGTGATATTCCATTACGTTTTTTTTTATTATTATTATTATTATTATTAATATAAAAATTTTTTAATTTATTTGTTACATTTAAAAAACGTTGTTGAACTATTGATGATTTTGTTAATGATAAATCAACTTTAATTGATGATTTTGTTACAACACTTGAATTATTCCAATTTATTAATGGAGTTTTCCAAAAAAAACATATTAATAATGTTATTATTATTAATATTAAACAATGTTGCAAAGGATTTATCATTTTTTTTTTTTTTTCTAAATTTTATTTTTCTTATTTATTTGTTGAGATGTATTCATTCTGTGACTTTAGTTTGCAGACTGATTTTATAAAATTTTTCAAAGCAACTAAAGAAGTATTTGCTTGATCCTAAATAGCAACCACTCATAATTTTAATTTTTACTTATCTATCTCAATCCGGTACTTGACTATATTTTTAAATTATATTTTTATTATTTATTGAAATAATTGAATTATATACAAATGTTTTATTTATCAGGTCAAATAAAAAGGAAGCATAAATTTGAAACAAAAAAAAAAAAAAATTAAAAAAATAGATAATATACTTATATTAAAATAGAAAATCAAAATAATTATTATTTATTTTTTTTTTAGCTTTAAATTATAATATTAGAAGCATAATATCATGTATAAGTTGCTTAGAAATATTTTTTCTATGATCCAGCTGACCATGCAAAAGTCAGACTTTATCATGGTCATTTCGAAATTATAAAAATAATTGAAATAAATACTTGAAATTCATGGGGTAAACATGACATCTAGTATTATAAAAAGAAATAAATAATTATAAGAAATTATTGAACTCATGACCTCTTACATTGATCATTACCTGATGATAATAAAAACACCTGACGTCATCAACAAGTTCTCTGTCCAAGTCAAATACGTTTATCGTTAATTTTGGCATTAATCCAATTGAATGAATTGCCAGCCAGGGGCTCTTTCATACATCTCACTATATTTAAATCTTCCTAATGAAATATATAAGTATTTTTTTTTATTTTTTGTTTTTTACCACCGGTAGATGAGTTTGTAATATACTTGTATATTCGACAGTTTTTCTTTGGATCATCGTGAGTAAGCGCGTGAATTTCGCAAACTCGTGACACAAAATTAAAAAAAAAAAAAAAAAAAAAACGTAGTTTTAAATTCTTTTAATAATTTTACACAAGCCAAATTAAATAAATAAAATAATAAATAAAATTAAATAATTTAGTTTGCGCCTGGGTGCGCTTTAACCCGTGTGTTGTATTTTTTTTATTTTTTTTTTGTTAAAATAATTGATTATTTTTAAAATTTTTGAATTGTTTTTTTTTTTTTTTTAATTGTGAATTTGTTTGTTGATATATTTTGCTGTATTTGTGATTATTAATTTTTTTATTTGAGTGAATTTATTGATAGTAAAATTTAATAACAAAGATGCCTGGTTGCAGTAGTTTTCAACCAAATGTAACACCACCAATTAGCCTGAATGATCAGTCGGATACAATAAAGGTGTTGTGACAAAATTTATTTAATTATTTCATCATTTAAAAATTAAATATTAATAAACAAATATATTATTATTAAAAATATACTATTTTTTAATTTAAATATTAATTTATTTATTGAAAAAAAAAATAAATAAATAAAAGAAAAAGAATAAAAACTTTTAAATTTATTTAAACCAACAAATACATTTAGCAGACGAGTTATAATTGGTATCGACTAGTCATTATATAATACTCGTATAAATAAATTAAAATAAATAAATAAATATTATTTTAAAATTAAATTATTTTTTTCTAGGGTGCTGAATTTATACGCGTATCAAAATTTTACACCGATAGTAAAGAGGGTAAATTTATAAGTTTAATTCATGATGATGTCAGAACACTGTATGATTCATTTAGAAAAGGAGCCAAAGAGTCCAGTAAGTATTTTATTATTTATTTTTAATTTTAAATTTAAATTATTTTTCATTTTATTATAAAAATTTTTTTCCAGTCAAAAGATTTATTCTATATTGTAATATATATATATTTTTTTTTTAAATAGAAATTAAAAAACTGAAAAAAAAAAATTTAGATAAATTTTAAATGTAATAATTTATATTTTTGGCGAAAGAAAATATTTTGAATTTTTATTTTTTTTTGTTGTGAGATAAACATCAAATTAAAATAAGCAAAATATACTACCGGTTTTTTTGATTCATTACCAAATGATTTACAAAAAATTAAAAACACAAATACACGTGGAATTTATTTTAGTAATTTTTTTTTTTTGTTGTTTATTAAAATTTATTTATTTTTAATAATTTAATTGTTAATTGATTAATACTATTTAATGTTTAAAATTAAATTGATTATATTGAATTTAAAAAAAATAAATAAATTGTTGATTGATTTTTACATTTTTAAAATATAAATTTTGTAATGAGATAATAATTATTTTTATGATGAACAAAAGAAGCATTGACGTTTATTTTGTTAATAATTTATTTCATCATCTAATAATATATTAACAACTAGTTGTTGTAAGCAATGTACAATTTAATGGTGCTTGAATTAAAGTTGGCATCAAACTGCCAGTGACCCTGAGGATCATCAAATGTTTCTCTTCCGCATTATAATTTTTTTTTTCCTCAAAAAAAGATTCATTAAATTCATCAAAAAAAAAAAAAATTATTAAATTTCAATAATTTATTTATTTTATTAAAAAAAAATTTTTTTTTTTTTTTTATTCACCTTGAAGTTTATATAAATAAAAAAAAAATAATATTTTTTTATTTGCAACTGTTTTTTAAAATAGAATAATTTTAAGATAGATAGACGAGACATTGAAGAATTCTTTCAACACCCACGTTTATTTATTTATTTTTTTTAATTTTATCATTATTATTTTTAATAATATAAAAAAAAATAAACAAAAATTTAATTCAAGGTTTATTTAAAATAATATTGTATATTTAATTATTTAGATAATGGACCATGTCTTGGTTGGAGAGATAAATTAAATAAACCATATCAATGGTTAAATTATAATGAAGCTTTACTTCGTGCTAAAAATTTTGGTTCTGGTCTTATTGCATGTGGTTTATCACCAGGACCACAAACATTAATTGGTTTATACAGTCAAAATTGTCCTGAATGGATATTAACTGAACAAGCATGTTATACATATTCACTTGTTGTTGTACCACTTTATGATACACTTGGTCCAGATGCATGTGCATATATTATAAATCAAGCTGATATAAGTGTTGTTGTTTGTGAAGATGATAAAAAATGTAATTTATTATTAGATAAAGCACCAAGGTTAGTAAAATATTATTACAAAAAAATATATATTAATATAATTAATCAATTAATTAATTTAAAAATTTATTTAGATGTTTAAGAAAATTAATAGTTATGAAAGAAACACGTCCAGCAACAAATCAACGGGCTAAAAATCGTGCTGTTGATATATTAAAATTTGAAGATGTTGAACGTCATGGTGCACATAAAAATCATCAAGAATTACCACCAAAACCAACAGATTTATGTACTGTTTGTTATACATCTGGTACAACTGGTAATCCAAAAGGTGTTATGTTAACACATCAAAATGTTATGGCTGGTATATCTGCTGTATTATTACAACTTGGTAATGATAAACCAACATCAAAAGATATTATGATTAGTTATTTACCATTAGCACATATGCTTGAAAGATGTTGTGAAAATGGTATGTATGCTGTTGGTGGTTCTGTTGGTTTTTACAGTGGTAATATTAAAACATTAACAGATGATATGAAAGCACTTAAACCAACAGTTATGCCTGCTGTACCAAGATTATTAAATAGAATTTATGATAAAGTAAGTTTATTTATGTTTATTTAATTATTTATTTATTTATTAAATCATAAATTATATTATTTTATAAACTTATTAATTTAAATTATATAGAGCTTGATCGTTAAGATGTCATAACAATTTTTATTTTTTTTGTTTTATTAATGTTTTGTTTGCCAAAAATTATATAGCTTTTTTCGTTTGTTCTTATTGTAAATTATTAATTTTTATTTTAAAAAAAAAACTGGTAGAATTAAAAGCAGGATGTTTCGGATCAAATTAATATATATAGGTATAAGTTGATTCAAGTTTAAAGACAGAAACACTTAATGCAATGTCATCAATGAGGTCAAATATTAACCAGAATAACATAATAAATATAACAAAAATAAAATATATATTTAATGTTACTAAATATAAATAATATTAATAGATTATAAATTTTATTTTTATATTTTAGGTACAAGCTGAACTTCAAAATTCATTTTTTAAAAGATTAATTCATAATATGGGAATAAGATCAAAAGAAGGAGAAATTAAAAAATGTATTATTAGAAATAATAGTATATGGGATAAACTTGTATTTAAAAAACTACAAGAATCAATGGGTGGAAAATTAAGATTAATGCTTGTTGGATCAGCACCATTAGCTGGTAATGTATTGACATTTACAAGATGTGCACTTGGTTGTCTTGTTGTTGAAGGATATGGACAAACTGAATGTTGTGCACCAATTACACTAACAATTCAGGTAAAATTTATTATTAAAATATAAAATATAAATTAAAAAAATCACATTTTGCTGATGATTACATCATTTCAAATATTTAAATTAAATATTTAAAAATAGGGTGATCATGTGCCTGAACATGTTGGGCCACCAGTTGCTTGTTGTTGTGTTAAATTAGTTGATGTACCTGAGATGGAATATTATGCATCAAATAATCAAGGTGAAGTTTGTGTCAAAGGTACAAATGTATTTGTTGGATATTATAGAAATCCAGAAAAAACAGCTGAAGTTATTGATGAACAAGGTTGGCATCATACTGGTGATATTGGCATGTGGTTACCAGTAAGTATAATTATAATTATTATTTAAATATATCTATTTATTTTTTTAAATATATTTATAATTTAAAATATATATATATATTCAACAGACTGGTGCATTAAGAATCATTGATCGTAGAAAACATATATTTAAATTATCACAAGGTGAATATATTGTACCAGAAAAAATTGAAAATATTTATATTAAAAGTCAATATGTTCATCAAGTATTTGTACATGGTGAATCATTAAAATCATGTATTGTTGGAATTGTTATTCCACATGTTGATGTTGTTAAATGTTGGGCATTAGAAAATAAAATACCAGGTACATTAAGTGTACTTTGTGCAAATCCAGAAGTTAAAAGACTTATACTTGATGATATGATTGCTTGGGGTAAAGAAGCTGGTCTAAGATCATTTGAACAGGTAAATTAATTATTATATATTTGAATAATTAATATATATTAAAATAAAATATAATAATTAAATATTTATATCAGGTTAAAGATATTTATCTTCATCCAGATCCATTTTCTGTACAAAATGGTTTATTAACACCAACATTAAAAACAAAACGACCACAATTAAAAGCATATTTTAAACCACAACTTGAAGATTTATATCAAAATTTGAACTGATGATTTAATAATATTTAATTGATACTTAAAAAAAAAAAAAAAAAAACAAAAAAACTTATTATGATAGCTAGAAGATAAAATAAACTTGATGCAATTTTTTTTTTTTCATGAATTTATTAGCCACGTGCCAACGAGGATTTATTTATCGTTCTTTAAATATTTTTGTTATTTGTTATCTATATAAATAATTTTCACTGATGACGATAATCAATTAATAATTATAGCCAATATAAATATTTTTAAAATTAAATAAATAAATTATGAAAAATTTTAAAATTTATTTATTTTTTTGAGTAAATTATTACTATTTATTTTTGAATAAATTAATTGTTACATTCGTCAGTGTTATTATTAATAATTTACTAAATTAATTTCTATGTACAAATGGTATTATTATTTATTTATTTTTTTTATATAATAAAATGCTAGCTATCATTAGTACAACTTTAGAATTTTATATTGTATATATTATATTCAATTAAAAAAAAAAAAAAAAAACCAATTAAATTATTATTGGAATGAATTTGTCTTATTAAAATTGGCTTAAGCCTTGTTTAATTTGTTATAATATTATCAATAAATAATGATTAATAAATTTTCTCTCAACTAAACAAACAAAAAAAAAAGAAAACAAAAAGTAATTATAATAAATTATTAATGAATAATAAAACATTGTATATTTTTAATAATAAATTATAAATTTACCCTTGCACGTGATCTTTGAATTGTTTCTCTTTGATCACTTAGATCTGTTAATAATTGTCATTAGACGTTATCTTCCAGACAACAGCTATGAAGATTGGGGAATTGATAAATTAATTATAATTGATCATTAATAAATTATATTTAAATGGATCTTTTATTCAAAATTATTTTTTAAATTACGTATTATTAATAAATAAATATAAGTAAAATATGACCTGGTATAAAAAAAATTTGAGTTGATATTTTTTTTTTTTTTAAATTAAAAATTCATTTTTTATTTCAAAAATAAAAAAACATTACACAAATTACAATAAATTATCAATTTAAATTTATTTATCATGAATTTATTTATTTATTTATTTATCAGCAAAAGAATTAATTATTTTTTATGAAAAATCAAAAGCATTGATGGTACACGGAGAGAATTTCACTGATCTTTTCAAGACACACTTTTTTATAAAATCTCGGGGGAACCCCGAAGTGACGGCATATGTTGCCAGCACTGATTTTTTCACGTTGAATAACTGAGAAAATCACGGGGTAAGCCATAACAATGCTGACGCTCAGAGTCTCAGAAAGGGGTCAATTCGGTCTCTCGAGGACAATCGAGGATGACCAAATTTTTTTTTTAGTGGTACTATAAGGAAATCACGGGGCAGCCCTTAATTTTTAACGTGGTGCCCTGTGATTTTCACCGGATAGAACTAAATTAAAAATATTTCTGGGATTATCTCGGGGCAACACTTATTTAATATAAAAGTTGCCCTCAGAAAATCTTAATTTAAAAAATTAATAAAGAAATATACAAAATCACGGGGTTACACGGAATCTTTCCAAGTAGCCCCCGTAAATATGTAACCATCAATTGTTAAAAAAGACGTGGGTGGTCATCGAGTCCATACGATCGGGATTACCACGTGAAAAGATAAGTGAAATTCTCTCCGTGTACGACAAAAGGTGGAAGACTCACTGATGACCAACAGGACCAAAGGAAAATGGGATAAATATTTACCTCAGTTAAAACGATTGAATGAAAAAGCTATTGGACATATTTACGTGGGTATAGTAATAGAACTGGGTAAAATTGTTATTGAACTGTGTTTACATACAATATTATTGTGTCAATTATATATTTTATATAATCTTGTTCCTGATATAATTTTATTCTTCTATCAGTTACTACATTAATCCCTGCTCAAAATTTTTCTCGGACTTTTGTCTACCTTTTTCCGAAAATGACCCATAGTAGAGGAAATGGCAGACAAATATCTCCACCATTTGTCCAACCTTTCTCTAACTTTTCTTCAATCTTCATTTTTCTTTTTCAATTATAATATTTCAAATTCATCATTCCGTTTAGAATTTTTAGGTGGATGAGGGTTGGAGAAAGGTTGGACAAACGGTGGAAAAAAAGCGGAAAAATTTTTAGGTGGAGAAAGGTTGGAGAACGGTTGGACAAACGATCGGAAAAATTTTCAGGTGGAGAAAAGTCGGAGAAATGGTGGAGATATTTGTCTGCCATTTCTCCACCATGGGTCATTTTCAGAAAAAGGTGAACAAAAGTCGGAGAAAAGTGGACAAAAGGCGGAGAAAAATTTTTACCAGGGATTATTTGAAATAATTGTTTTTAAACATCTTATTACATAATCAATTTAATGTAAAAAAATTATTATGATAGCTAGAAAATAAAATAAACTTGATGCAATTTTTTTTATTGTTCTTTAAATAATTTTCACTGATGACGATAATCAATTAATAATTATAGCCAATATAAATATTTTTAAAATTAAATAAATAAATTATGAAAAATTTTAAAATTTATTTATTTTTTTGAGTAAATTATTACTATTTATTTTTGAATAAATTAATTGTTACATTTGTCAGTGTTATTATTAATAATTTACTAAATTAATTTCTATGTACAAATGGTATTATTATTTATTTATTTTTTTTATATAATAAAATGCTAGCTATCATTAGTACAACTTTAGAATTTTATATTGTATATATTATATTCAATTAAAAAAAAAAAAACCAATTAAATTATTATTGGAATGAATTTGTCTTATTAAAATTGGCTTAAGCCTTGTTTAATTTGTTATAATATTATCAATAAATAATGATTAATAAATTTTTTAAATATACATACGTAAATGATGAATTAATTCATGATGATTATTAACTTTTTGATGTAAAACTAAAATAAACAACTAGACATCCAACAATAATAAGAATAATAGTAACAAATGCTAGTATAAATCTTTGTTGAATTGCACGAAATATCATTTTTGATATTATTCGTGATCCACGACCAAGTTCTGCATCAGTTTCTCTCAACTAAACAAACAAAAAAAAAAACAAAAAGTAATTATAATAAATTATTAATGAATAATAAAACATTGTATTTTTTTAATAATAAATTATAAATTTACCCTTGCACGTGATCTTTGAATTGTTTCTCTTTGATCACTTAGATCTCTTAATACTTGTGATCCAATTTCTTCAGTTTCAAGTACCATTTTATAACCATTTTGTAATGTTCTACCAGTTCTATCAATTTTTTCAGATGTATCTAATAATCTTTTTTTTTGATCTTCAGTAACACTATTATCCCAATTATCATCAATATCAACAATATCATCTCTTGGTTTTTTAGCTAATTTAAATTCATTAGATAATCTTTTTAATTCAGCACGATGACTTTCAACACGTCCTCGTAAACGATCACGTTGATTACCAGCAATACCACGTACTTCAAGTTCCATTTGTTCCAACTTGAAATTTTAATAAATTTTATACTTTAATAATTAATTTAATATATTTATTTTATTATCTTATTATTTCTTACCAATTCTTGGGCTTCTTCAAGTTGTCTCTCAACATCTTGAATAAATTGTTTTTTTTCTCCTATAAAAATAAAAAAATAACATTAAAAATATGACGTGTGTTATTGATGTGTGTTATATGTGTGTTATTGATTGTTGTATGACAGTCCAAGTAATGCTTGTTTGATTTGTTAATATTTTTTTTAAATTAACACATTAATATTGATGAATAAAATTTTTTTTATATATTTATAATAAATACCTCCATTTGTAACTGATATTCGACATATTTTTGCAGTTATATCAGCTGTTAAAACAGCGTATTGTTGTTCATAATTATCAATAAGTGTCGCCATATTTTTTTATCTGTATTTTTTTTTTTTGTTTTGCTATTTGCTTCTCTTGGCTTTTAATAATAGTTCATATTGAGTGGCGCTGATGTCAGGATCAGTAAGAGACATCTAGACTGATGAAAAAAAAAACAAAAAAAAATATACATATGTAAATAAAAAAATAACAAATGTACTTATGTCATGTTTTTATGATTAACACGTGTGTTAAATATATAAATTAATATAATATTTGTTAATTATTAATTAGAAAAAAAAATTATTAATTTTATGATGAATTTTATTGATTATTTTATCAAAAGAAAAATTGGTTTTTGTGAGTATTATTTAGATTTTTGAAATAACAATAAAATGTTTATGTTTATTTATATTTATTTTAGCATCATCTGAACAATGTGATATTCCAATATATCTTTTACAATGTCATGATATTTATAAAAAAAGTTTAAATAAAAGACAAAATGTATTATGTAAATTTTCAAAATCAAAAATTAATCAAAATTTATATATTGCAATTTGTGATAAAAAAAATAATTTATTTGCAATTAAAAAATTAAAATCATATTATAAAAATGATTGTTCAGTTCGTTCATTATGTATATTAAGAGACAATGAATTGGATATGGATTGGATGTTAAATGAACAAAAATTAATACAGGTAACAAATAAAATGATCATTGAAGTATCACCAGATAATATTTTTTATATGGGAAAATATATATCTCATTATTATGATGATAATTTAACATTAGAAAGAGCTGTGTTGAATAAATATAACAATCAATATACTGATAATGTTATTGCAACTGGTTGGTATGATAGTACAATTATGCTTTATGATAAAAGAGATCAAAATACAAAACCATTTCAATCAATAAATCATACTCATTTTATTAATAAAAATAAATTACAACCAATAACAGATCTTATATTTTATGATTCAACAATAATATCATGTGCATTTAATGATAATAATATAAAATTTTGGGATCTCAGAATGATTAATCAATGTAAACAACAAAAATCAAAACCATATTATGTTATACCTGGTATATTAAATTATAATAATTATATTAATTGTGGAATTTCTTCATTATCATTATGTCCAGCTGGTATAACATTATATGCAAATTATATTAATGATAATATTTATTCATTTGATATATCATCATGTTGTTACAACACACCAATACTTGATAAATATTATGGACATAAAATTTCAAGATCACCTATTAAATCATGTTTAAGTCCAGATGGTAAATATATTTTGAGTGGTTCAAATGATAATTTTGCTTATATTTGGAAAACAAATAAATCAGGATATCCAATTGTTAAATTATCTGGTCATACTGATAATGTTAAATCTGTTGATTGGTCTGATTGTCATGTTGAAACTTGTATTATGACATTTTCATGTTCTGATGGTGTTAAAATATGGAAAGTTGGAAATGATAATAATAAAAATAAAAATAATTATTATGATGCTGTTGGAAAAGCTATAATATATAAATAATTAAATTTAGAAATGAAAAAATAATTAAAGTATTATATATTATTGAATATTATTTTCATCAAAACTAAGATAGATAAATGTATAGGTATATATATATTTTTTTATTTAAACAATTATTTATGTGATTAATTATGTGATGACTCGTTATCTGTACGAGTATGTGATCATCTAAAATTATTAATAATAAAAATTTTACATCTGTTGATGATTTATTTGAGCTCTCGCGCTTATTGTGATGTATTCAGAGACATCTAGACTTGATAAAAATAAAATGATAGTGATATCATGTAATGGTAATTGATAACAACAACAATCAACAATAATAAACAAAAACAAAAAATTGATGTTGAATATAAATACAAGATTGTTAAATATAATTAATTAATTTTAATTTATCAATAATTATCATTGACACAAAAAAGTACCAGTTGTTGTAAATATATTTAATAATTTTTTTTGTTAATAATTATAAGACTTGTTTATATTGTTAACTTTTTTCAATACAATTTACAATATATTGCAAGTTGTAGATGACAGCAATAATAATCATGATTTTGTTGACAAAATACAAAAAAATAAATCTATTTTTTAACATCACAATGTAAACATTGCTTGATGAATCATTAAATTAAAAATTTACAATGTTGCAATGATAAATTTAAGTATTTTAATATAAAAATTGTAAAATATATTTTATAAATTTAATAATTAAATAAATATATTTTATATTAAAAATTTAGTTATAATAACAATTTTTATTTTTTTATTTAAACAATTAGGAGAGGTAGCTAGATGACGATAGTAGATGGCGCACCATCTGCATGAGAGAGGACACGTCATAAAAATATATATAAACGTATCACAAACATGTAAAAAAAATAATACACACCTTTCTAATAAATACATACATATTATAGAATATACATCTGTATATATCCAATCGTTAAACAACAAGTTGACATGCGTGGCTCATTGCCAATTATTCAGTCAAAAATGAAAATGGCTGCAGAGGTGAGGTGGCTATCATTATTAATTTTATTAACAATAATAAATTTTATAAATGCTGGTGAACCACATATAAAATTTGAATATAAATATTCATTTAAACCACCATATCTTGCTCAAAAAGATGGAAGTGTACCATTCTGGGAATATGGAGGAAGTAAGTCAATAAATTTTTTTTTTTATTATTATTTAACCAAAAATTTTTATCTTCCACGTAGACCTGTATGTTTTTGTTTTAATGTTATTATTTATATGTCAATTATTATTCAACTCATCAATTAATTATTATTAATTTTATATTATATTTTTATATATTTTAATTATTTAATTGTTTATATGTAAACATGTTTTGATTTTTATGTCACCGTATGGTTGATCCCGGTCTTATTTTATTTTATTTTTTGACAGCAAGTTGATATAAAACTTTCAATATACTTTTTATAGTTTCAATTTATGTATTAAATTTTTATTAAATAATTTACAGATGCAATTGCAAGTTCTGATAGTGTCAGAGTGGCACCATCGTTGAGAAGTCAAAAAGGTATGTATATATTTATTAATAAACAAATGAATGAATTAATTAAATGATAAATATTTTATTTAAATAGGTGCAATATGGACAAAGCAACCAGTTAATTTTGAATGGTGGAATGTTGATATGGTATTTAGAGTATCTGGAAGAGGAAGAATTGGTGCTGATGGTCTTGCATTTTGGTATACAACAGCAAAAGGTGCATATGATGGTACTGTTTTTGGTAGTTCTGATCAATGGAATGGTCTTGGTTTATTTTTTGATTCATTTGATAATGATAATAAACATAATAATCCATATATTTATCCAATTGTTAATGATGGTACACAAATGTTTGATCATTCCAAGTGAGTTGATTTTATTTTATTTTTTAAATTATTTAATTAATTATTCATATTATATTATTTATTTTATGTATTTTTTTTTTTGTTTAGTGATGGTGCAACTCAGTTACTTCAAGGTTGTCTACGTGATTTTCGTAATAAACCATTTCCAACAAGAGCAAGAATTGAATATTATCAAAATACTTTAACAGTAAGTTGATATTAAAAATTAATTAATTATAGTTTTATTATTTTATTATTATTTAATTTATTATATTTATATTTATTAGGTATTGATAAATCCAGGATTAACAAATAATGAAAAAGATTTAGAAATGTGTTTCCGTGCTGAAAATATATTTTTACCAAAAGGTGGTTATTTTGGTATATCAGCAGCAACTGGTGGTCTTGCTGATGATCATGATGTATTTCATTTTTTAACAAGTTCAATTCATATACCTGGACAAATTTCAACAGATGGTCCAAAAGTATCTGTTGCTGAAGAAGCTAAATTACAAAAAGAATATGAAGATTATGAAAAAAAATTAGAGCAACAAAAAGAAGATTATAGAAAGTACGTTTTTATCGACAGTCAATAAGTTACTTGTTGAATATTAAAATATTTTTTTAATTAATTAATTTTGACATATTAATAATTTGTATTTTTTTTTTTGTATTTTAGAAGTCATCCTGATGAAGCTGGTCAAGAAAAAGAAGATTTAGAATGGTTTGAAAGTGCAAATCAACGTGAATTAAATCAAATATTTGAAGGACAAAGTCAAGTATTTGAACATGTACGTTTATTAAGTAATAAATTAGATGAAGTTGTTGGTAGACAAGAACGTACATTAAGTATGTTATCACAAATACAAGTTGGTGGTGTTGGTGGTGTACAAACTGGTGGTGTTGGTGGTGGACAAACTGGACAACCAATACAATTAATTGATACAATAAGAAGACAAGAAGTTGATGCTGTACTTGCAAATCAAAATGTTATTATAAATACAGCACGTGAATTAAAAAGTTTTATTGGTGATATTAATTCAAAAACAGAATCAATATTAAATAATCAAGCAAGACAACCAACAGCTCAAGTACAACCAATGGGATATGATTATCAATCACTTATATCTGAAATGCGTGATGGTCTTAATCAAATAAAACGTGATGTATCACAAAATAATAAAAATAATGGTAATATTAGTGATTGTCCAAATGGTAATTGTTTAACAACAACAATGTTTTTAATATTTCTTGCTGTACAAATGATAATATTACTTGGTTATAATATATACAAAGATAACAAGGAGGCACAAGCCAAGAAATTTTATTAAATAAATTAAGTGACAAATTTATAAAATTTTTTTTTTTAAATAAAAAATATAATAAATTTATATATTAAATAACACTATTTGTGTCAAGAGACTTATAAGAACAATTCGATTTATTAAATATCGTTTGTTCATTTTCCACAATGGCCGAGTAATTATCTAATTATTTTATTATTTTTTTTTTCCATTCATTCCTGTAATTTTTATAAGATTTTTAGAGCAATGATCAAGTTATCATTTCATTTATCAGTGAGATTTAAAAATTGTCAATTATTTACTTTAAAGTCTATAATTAGTATCTTTTTATTTTTTTTTTTTTTTCAATTTTTTCAACACATGACTTTTGTTTCTTGTATAATTATAGTTCAATTATTATAATTATTATTTAATAATAATTACGCACAAGTGAATTATTAAATTTAAATTTTTGTTTTATTCAAATTTACATTATTTATTTATAATTAATATACATTTATTTGAATATTTAAATATTTGTGAAAATAAATGTGTCAAGTCATCATATGAATGTAAATTATCATTTAATTAAATAATGTATGAAATTTTCTATATGTTAAGTATTGAATGATAATAATCAAGATACAATTATCAAATTCCATTGCATTTGTAAGAGTTTATTAAAGAAAAAAAAAAATTGTAAATGTAAAAGATATGAACAATAATAATAAATAAATAAATAATGTCTGAAAAAAAAAATTTAATTTAATTTTATATAATTTTATATTTTTTCAAAAAATATTAATTCAATTAATAGCAGATTGATATGATATAATACAAGCTACTACACCTCCATTTATTTTACTTTTTTTCTTTCCATTTACAACTATTAATTAGTATTTAATTTATTATTATTATTATTAATATTTTTTAATATAATTTTTTATTGTTATTATGAAAATTCATGTTTAATGGAAATATTGTTGACAATGTTTAGTAATTTTTCTATAATTTTTCTATGATTGTTTACACAGAATTGTTAAAGTTAAAAAAAAAAAAAAAAAAAAGTAATTAATTCTCGAAACGAGCTTGATATAAATTTGGCATTATATAATGTAAAAAAAAAAATAATAAATTTGGCTTTCGTTTGTTTATGGTTTGTTCAAGCACAAAGTGAACATTTCGAGTATTTTTGGGGTCAAAATTGAGATTTATGACAGAGGGTAAGTACACAATTGCAGTAAATATACAACTTTTCAGCAACTTGATGTAACAAATCAACAATGTATCAAGTGATTTTACATCTAGCTAATGGAACAATTCTAATTTCATTATATATTATTTTAATTTTAATTATTATAAGTATAATTATTCATTGAATGTAAAATTATTTTATTTAAATTGAAAAAATAAAAAACTTAGGATATATAAATTCATAAATTTTTGATAATATTTTTTTTTTATTTTTTTATTTTTTATCATACTTTTATTGCAATGGTTTTTATTTTATATATTTTTTTTATGTCTTTATCAGCAATTGGGGGTTGTGGCAGCCATCGTGGTTTTCATTTCCATGCCAAAGAGGAAAGTGCAACCCTCCGGAGGTTTAAACTTTCAACGACCAATAGTATTATCAATATAACAAGCGCAGAATCCAAAAATATTCACCCTCAGTTATCACTAAATGTAATATCCACTCTCATTGGCCAAGTGTCTTATCCAATCAGAATTTAATAAAACAGATACTTTATATTGATCATGACTCTCGTTCAAACTATTAAAAATTTTATTTTTATTTTTTAAATTTATATATATTTTTTGTATTTTCAAAGTTGTAAAGTGTTTTATTATACCCTGAATATATATATATATATATATACTATGTTGGTGAATTGTGGATAAATTTATTTCATATTTTATACGATGCCATTGAAAATATAAAATATTAAAATTATTCATTTGAAATTTTAAATAATAATTTTTAAAAGAAATAAAAATTTATGTATAATAATAAATGAATATAGTAAAATATGAATATTGATTTTTTTAATAGATAATATATTTATAAAAGAAATGAAATAATATGAAATGTGAAATAAATATTTATTATTTTGATAAGTAAGTGAGGAAAAAGGGGTTTTTCAATAACAGGGTTGAATATTTGGAATAATATTTTATAAATGAATTAGTACCACTTAGTTATATAAATATTTATTTAAAAAAATGAAAGAAATAAAAAATTTTTGAATTGTTACTTTTGTTATTGTGATCCCTTTATTTGTTTAACAATTTTATTGTCAAATGAAAAATTATTGTAAATGGATAAGATAAAAAAAACAGTCATTTCAACATGAATTTTAAAATTGAAAAAAAAAAAAATATTTTTTTTAAAAATTTACATGAATTTTGGATATTTCTGATTCTAAAATTTCATAAACTAATCGTAGGAAAATTTTGAAAAAATAACAGAATGTTTGTTTTTTAATGCTTTACAAGATCTTTTTGAAAAAATGGCCTAATTTTCGAATTACCAGTCAATTTATTTAGACTCTGGTTTTTCGTGCTATGTCATACTCATGATCTAGCCATTAGGAAATTCTCTCAAATTTCTGAATTGTTACTTTTTCAATGCTCTATGTGATAGAAAAAAAAAATCACGATAAACATCACTCTAAAAATTTTTATAACAATGACAAGTCAATTTACATGAATTTTTGATGATTTTTTATTATAATAAATTTCCAGGTAAAAAAATAACTTGTACAATTATTTTTTTATAAAATTATTATTCATTCAACGATTGTTTATATAATCATACAAATAAAAACCACTGATGTAAAAAATTTGTCTTTACAATTCAATAAATCAATATAAAAATAATAATTTTCTAACTGATTTGATTGATTAAATTGTCTCCCCTAATATTTCAAAATATTATTTCGATATACTTTATCTACAATTCAAAAAGAGCAATGTTTCATTTCCCAATATATGATAGAAATAAAATTCTACACAGATATAGTCACGTGTCTTTGAAACATACATATTAAGTTCTTCTTTTATTATCTCTATAAATAATAAATATATATACAATAATTTTGAAATTCATTTGTACAACTAGATATTTAATTTATTTTCATATATTATATTTATGTTGATAGAAAAATATGATATACATGTGATTTATAACTCAAACATTATTTATTTTTTATCTTGAAATATAAATTTTCAATTTAAATATAAAAATATATATTTTTAACAATAATAAATATTATATTTAATTTAAATTTTAATTTTCCACATAAATATTAATAAATTATTATATTTTTTAATCATTTATTGTGAATATAATATTTAATAAAATATTAATGATAAAATAAAAAAAGGATATACATCAAGTAAAGGTTGAATAATTTTAAACAAAGAATTTTTATGTTACCCCATCATCATTTTTTTTTTCACTTAGTTATATATCTTCTCTTTTAAAACCTTTTGTATATTTAAGATGAAATAATAATAATGATAATGATGATGATAAAAACATTCATCTCATAAAGTTTCTTTTTTAAGGGACATAGATCAACAATGTTTTTGCACAAATGACTGGGGTGTATAAGTAAAACTAGACTAGAGTTTAATTATAATTAATAGTCGTTGGTAGTCGTGCGATTTAAAACGCATGACAGCATATTTTTTTTTTTTTATTTTATTTTTTTATATATATATAAATTTTGTTTTAACTATGTTACCAAATGCTATATCTACATCTTTTTATTTTTTTTTAATCAAACGTTTTTCATATGATCTTTAACTTGAACTTTTAAATGTCATGCAATCATTTGTCAAGATTAAATTGCTCAATACAAATGTATTTTAATTAATTATTATTATTTTAAATTTAATGGTTTTATTTTGTAATTATTATTTAATATTATTCATGCATAAAGATTTTATAAAATTTTGCATTTCAAAATATAAATTCAATGAAAATTTAATAATTTGAAAAAAATTAATTGAATTTATTTAATTTAAAATAAATAATTTACAAGATGTTTTAATGATAAATTAAATTTTGATTTGATAAATTATAGAAAAATAAATTTAAAAAAAAAAAATGTGATAAAAAAATAGATAAAATAGGAAATTATTTTGTGTATATTTGAATTTTGACTTTTGAGAATCACAATGATCCCAAGGTATTGGTTGAAAGAAATGGCACAGTTAAAATTTTAAACAAGCAAAAAACAGGTATAAAAAATCTTAAAAGAAATAAAGAAAATAGACCTTGAATTTTCTATGAAGTAAAAATAAAAAAATTTCATTGGTTAAAAATTGACATGGGTTTATCTATAAACCAATATTTTTTTTTAGTATTTTTTTTAGTATTCAATTTTGCCAAAAAGCGTATCTAAAGGGATTTCTTAAAGATCAATGGTGTTTAAATTTTCTTTTTTTTTTTTTTTTTTTTATTTTGTTGATCAAATATATTTCTGTGTGTCTTTTTAGTTAGTTTTTCTTGTAAAACTCTCTACAGAAAAGTAAAGAAAAAAAAAAAATATAAAAATCAGTTTTAAATGTGCTGTTGAAGAAACCAGTCATTTTTTTTTATACAAATAATATTGAAAAAAAACGGTATGTTTTATTTTATAAATTATTAAAAGTGAAAAAAAATAATAAATAAATTGTATTAAAGTGTATATTAAAAATTTAAATTTAAAACTATTAAAATAAATAATAATAAAATTAAATTAATAATTTAAAATATAAATTATAAAAATAATAATAAATTTTTTAATTTTTTTTTTCTTTTTAATTTAGTGATAATAATAATGTTTAAATTATTAAAAATAATTTTAACAATAAATATTGTATTATTATTATTTGGAGATTTTGCATTTGCTTATCTTCAAGATGATTATGATGTACAAGAAAAAAATCAACAAAATAATAACAATGAAGTCAAAGAAAGTCCATTGGTTGTACTTGCAAGAGCAACTGGTTCATTAATAAATATGATGCATTCAGCACCAGGACCACCAACATCATGGGCATCATTACTTGTAACAACACTTGTACCATTTACAAATTTTTTATTTGCAAATAGTGGTAAAGGAGCAATATTATTGAGTCAAGGAATTTTAGTTATTTTTGTTGGTCTTATTATGACATGGACAATGTGTACAATGACATCATATTGTAAATTAAATTATGAAGCATTAGGTTTTTTAAATCCAAATGCAGCAAATAAATTTGTTGACTACAATAAAATGCTCATGTCACAAGATGGCATCAATTCATTAACAGCTGCTGTTGCTGAAGCACTTGAAAAAAATGGAACAATTAAATCAAATAATAGAAATAATAATCAAAGAAATTATAACAATTATTCAAATTAATTTAATCAATTTTACAATAATTTTTTGAATTTTAAATTTTTTTAAATTTGTAAATAAATTACTAAATGTATTTTTATTTTTTACAATAACAAAATAATAATATTGGCTAAAAAAATAAAGACATATATTGAAATAAAAAATTTAAAAAAACAACTTTTTTTAATGATTTGTTTAATGACAATGCAATTTTAAAATCATCTTTTATTTTTAAATAATAATAACTACAAAACTTGACTTGCATTATATATATTTTTTTATATTCATTGTTCTATTTTTGCTATTTTTTTTTTTTTAGAAAAAAACAATAAAAGAAAATTTGAAAGGCTACAAATTAATCTCCCTATCATTTTGTATGATTTATCGACAACGCTGACGTAATATTTTTGGAATAAATTCATTTTTGTAAGAGGTTTTACTCATTCAGTAAACTAAACCAAACTACGTACTTATACTGTTAAACCAGCCCCTAAAAAAAAAAAAATAAATAAAAAAAATAAGTGAAAATTACGCTTCATCGAATGAATTGAATCAACTCGAATAAATCACTCAATTCAAAATATTTATTTATTTTACATTTATCATTTTGTTTGATAATAAAGAAAAAAAAAAAAATTCATGTCAATACATTTAATAATATAAAAATAAAATTTTAAAAAGTTATCTTTTTTTTTTGTAAAAATAAAAACTGTTAAATCACCTGGAAAAACTGGATCATAAAATTTGAACATAACGTAGATTCAACCGATATTAGCACCCTATACTACTTAAAATTTTCAAGAGTCACTATTCTATCTGCATTATTCATATTTAGAAATATTTCTAGCTCATATAATTTATGATTGTGCATAACCCTAACTCCCCCAGTATGAAAATATAAAAATATTATAGATACAAAAGTACGCCCATTCAGTGCATATATATTTATACAGTAACACAACAATTTTGATATCGAAATACATATCACCAACAGGGAGTAAAATAAAGGGATGATATGACGATTAATTTACAACTCCCTTTTTATATAAAAAAAAATAGATTTTAATATTATTTTGTTTTTTTTTTCAAAATAAAAAATAAAAAAATAAGTATAAATTTTATAAAATTTAAAAAAAAAATATTGTAATTTATTTTTACAAGAAAACATAATTAAATGTATAAAATTAAATAAATGAATAATTATTTGATTAAAATTAAGTTGAAAAGTTATAAAATATAAATGACACGTGACTCTGACAAATGGTAAATATCCGGTTGGTTGTTGTATAAGTGGTTTACTCATGTTGCTGATAATGCAAAAGTAAGATATCTAAATGACGTCCAGAAAAAAAAAATAATATATACACAAGCAGTAGCCATTGGAAAAAAAAAAAATAGTAAATAAAAGAAATAAGAAAATAAAAATGAATAAAAAAAATAAGAAAAGATTCCCCTTTTGACAAATGACTAACAGTGATTTTCGGTTTGTCGGATATCTACCCAAAAAGTCACAAAATCACTGGCACCCCTTGTACAAGCACACGCTTCCACGCTTTCTTTATTTTATTTTATATTTTTTTTTTTATTTTTTCTATATTCAACCCCCTTGAATTTTATATTGCACAGGCCCACTGTACGCTTTTCGCATCAATGAATTTTCAGATTTCATAGAATCATCTTCAATATATTCTCTGCAACTTTAATATTGATATATATATATATTTCGTATAAAATACAAAAAAAAAATTAGGGGGTTGAAAATAACGATGACATATAAAAATAACTAACGGAAACGGATACAGGAAGTCAACGACGACAACGATGAAATTTTTCTGACGATCAAACTTATCTATTACTATTTAGGGGGTGTATATATTCCTCAAGATTTAAGGGTACAAAAAATTTGAATTTATATAAAATTTATCTCAAAAATTTGTTTATATATTTTATTTTATTTTTTTTTTATATATAAATAATATAAAAATTATTGTAAATATATTTATTAATATATAAATTTTTTTTTTTTATTGAGAAAATTATGTAATCAGAAATCAGAATATATTTAACCCCTGGGGTCAATTAAATACTCAAACTATACCCCTGAAATTCATTTAAATTATAACGACAATTTACTTGCACGCGTCAATTGACAAATTTTAATAATTATAAAATTAAATGTTATAAAAAAAAAAAACATACAAAATGATAGGGTGATGTAAAATTTTTTTTTTTAAATTACCCAAGAGAATAATTATAATAATCATAAAAAAAACAAATTTATATATATTTTTTTTATACAATAATTATAAATAATAATTTTTTTATTTTATTTATAAATTTAAAATATTAAATTTAATTAATATATCAATTTAATCAACTTATTTGAGTGACATTTTTCAAAAGTTTTTTTCCATCAAATTTTAAAAATATATATTATAAATTAATTTTTTATAAAATATTATATACAAAAAGTAATAGTAATAAATATGATTATATTGAATAATAATTTATAAAATTTAACATTTACATTTGTAATTTAATATTCATTTTGAATATATAATATTGGATTTAAAAATTCCCCTGTATATTCATTATACTTTGTGTTAACAGTTGGTACTTGGATTAATACAATATATATATCTATGAATATATACGTATATTATTTTCCCCTCTTACAAGTTATTTTGGTGTATATTATGGGTATCATGTATAGAAATAACCATAACGCGTTGATTTGTGTAACAGTGTAACATATATGTCGATGATCTATGATGAGTCTACCAGGGCTAATGCACCGCGCGACCAAATGTTCAACTCGATTTAAATGCCAGGGTTGTTAAGTAACATTACAATTTTTTTTTTGTATTATTATTATTATTTTACTATTTTTTTTTTTTTTTGTTTAACCCCAATGCAGAATTTTTTTAAATAAACACCTCTCCCTTATAATTTTTTCATCTCTATTGTGTTAAACTGAGGATTTACGCAAGTCGTCAAACAACACCCTCTAAAATACTGTGTTGTCATTTAATGTATTTTTTTTTTTTTTTTTTTCAGAGTTCTGCCTTTTTAATAGCACCTTAACAATATATAATGAAATTTAAGTTGAAATTTCAGAAGCGAAACTAATAAATACATTGGGTTGCGAATGAGATGTCATTTTATATTGTAAATTTTTATTTTAATTAAATTGAATAAATATTATATAAATTTATATATTAAAAGGAAGAATAATATAATATTTTTAAATAATATTTATTTATTTATTTTTTTTAATATAAAATTTATAATATATTTTTATATTTTATTTACAAAAATTATTTATGTCAATGACAAGTTTGATTATATAAATTTGAAAGATTTTGGGAAAATAGCTGCAAAGATATAAATGAAAAATTTTTCTTGATGCAGTTTAGATTAAAGGTTTTGCTGTTGAAAAAAAAAATTATTTACTGACCATGAATATATACGCCCATAGGGGTTTGTTGAACGACGTGTTATTCAGAGGGTGAAAAACCAAAAAATAAATTTTATTTTATATCTATTTTTTGTATATAAATTTAAAATCAACGAGATTAAATAAATAAAAGTTTAATGTGTTGTTAATTTCTGTTGTTTTTTTTTTTCTTTATAAAATTTTTTAATTTGAATTTAATACTTTTTTATATTTATTTATCGTAAATTTGTTTGCTTAATTTTTCTAGGATATGAATCTTTGAGAATTTATAAGAAAGAATGATATCTACAAAAATGTCAGTTTTGACTTGAAAAAAATATTTAAAAAATAAAAATATATAAAAAGATGGGTGATTCGTATTTTGGGCAAAAGTTTTCTACATCTATTGATAGTGGCAGTGTGGAAATAGAATGGCAAGATTGAATAAGAGTTTGGTTGAATTTTGTTGGCTCCAGACAAACTGGCGTCGTCTAGTCGTATTTCCAGAATTTTGGCAAAACATCTACCAAACTACCGAGCTAGAACGAGTGTCTAGCTTCTATTATTTTTATCTCTTTTAAAAAAAAAAATTATTGTCTTTATTTTTTTATATATATATATATATTATTTTAAAAGTACCACCAACAGATATATAAATATATATGAAATTTCTATTTTACTCTATTAAATTTTCTAACCTAATTTACAAATACAATGATATTTTATAAATTAAATTATTCGAATTTTTTGTTGATAATTTTATAAAATTATGTGTTTATTTTTTGTTTATAAAAACTATCAAAAAGTCACAGTTTGAATTATTTTGAAATTATATGATTGAAAGTGTTATCTGGAAAGATAATTTCACCAAAAATGAAAAAGATGTTTTGACAAAGTAATAAATTTATTTTATTTATTTTTTGCAATTTTCATGAATTTAGAAATTAGAAAATAGCTGAAATAAATAAATAAATTATATCTACATCATTGGGTGATCTAATCTTTAGATTTCTTCAAGATAAAAATCTAGTTATTTTGGAAATACATATATATTTGGAAGCTATTCTCCCTTTTATTGGTAATAAATAAATACAAAAGAAGAAAAAAATATATATATTTTATTTCATCAAGAATTATTCTTCAGCCTATTTTATTTTATTTATATATTTATCTTGTTAATCAGTATCATCATTATCATTGTATTACGTTAACAAAACAATATGACTATTTTTTTTTTTTTATTATTTCTTTTGTCATATGAAACATAGAAAAACTCTTCTCATTATTTTTTAAAAACTACTGTGCATTTCGTAACATTTGCCAAATCGATTTGTGAGTAAACTTTTGTCATTAATACAGTCAGAAATTTTATTGCTACACTTTAATATTGTGTTGGCTCCCTTTGACAACTATATAAGACGAAAATCGTAAAACCAAATTGTCCATTGAAAGTTATTACTCTTATTTTTATATTCCATTTCATCGAAAAAAAATTATATTCAATAAAAAAAAAATATAAAAATTATTTCAATTAACAAATTAGTTTTTAAATTAAATCAAACATTTTAAAATAATTTTTAATTGAAAAATATAAAATTTTATAATTATTCGTAAATATTGTATTTTAAATTTTCAAATTTTAAATCTTGCATACAGCGCAATCTGTTGTCTTACTAACTCAACTTATTTCTCTGTCGATAAAAATGTCATTAATATAAAAATAAAAAAATTCAAATCAATATTTTTCATCAAAGTGGTTCATTTAATTGTCAAATAATATTATATTATTTTTTATAAAAATATTAAATCCAATTCTTAATATTTATATCAAAAAAACAAAATAATAAAATTAAAAATTATTTTATGCAATTTTGAAATAATGCCAGAAGAGTTTAAACGTGATAAATTTTAAGCACCATTTTAATTTATAAATAAATAATATAAAAGATATTTTTTTTTAATAAAATACATTTGTATATTTAAAACTATAAAATAAAACTACATTTGGAAAATTTCTACGAATAATGTGTGGGTTTTTCTCGTGGCCCATTTTTGCAATGCACCGGGTGTAAAATACACCTACATTTATTTAAAAATTATAATATACAGGGTAACTCAGTTTACTATAATATCCATCAAAAAAATAAATAAAAAAAATACAAAAATTCCACATGTTTATTTCACAATATTAATTTTATAAAAAAGTGCATATAAAAATTACAAATCGTGGGTTATTTAAGAGAATATTTTGACCTCGACCGACGAGGCACCTACACTTGTAACAGCCTTGCCTTTTTTTTTTTTTTTTTTTAACTTAAATTTCACATATTTTTATTATTATTTTCATTAATACTGTCACTCATATACACACATTGTTACAAACTGTATTAATTTTAATTTAAAAACTTTACTCAATAATTTATTTGTTGAATTTTATTAAATAAAATTTAATTTATTAATATTTATTTACTATTATTTTTTTTCTATTAAAAATACTATTATTACCTTGAAAAAATCATCAATGAATATATGTGTAAATTTATATTTAAAATTCATTCATTTTTTAAATATATTTTATTTTCATGTCTAAAATTAGATATTAAATAAAAAAAAAAGTTTTAAATTAAATTTAAATATTCACTGATTTAAAATAAATATGTTCATTTATAATTTTTTTTTAGAATATAATTAAATTGATATTAAAATTTTGCAACAACACATGGTTTATTATTATCTATTTAAAAAGAAAAAAGATAATATTTTTTTTCTTTAATTATATCAGCTATTTTAATACTGTTGATGTTGTTTATGTGATATACTGTGGCTAAGATAAGATACGGTATTCAAGTGTATACTTGAATTGCATCATTGGGGCCCTATGTGAATGTTGTCTGTTAAATTGTATAAATTTTTTTAATTTTTTTTTATTATACAAGAGGGGACAAGAGATATGACGATGGATCGCATGACCAAATTTGGCGCGTTCTTGTCTCAATCGTATTATTATTATAAAATAAACAAAAAAAAAAATATAATTAAAAAAATAATTTATTTTACAAACAAATAAATGCATTTTAAATATTAAATATTTGTAAGATCAATATTATTATTTATTTTTTTAAATCATTGTGTCACTTAATTCAACAACAAAAAAAAAAATAACAAAAAAATGATAATTTTGCATATTTAAAAGAATGACGATATACATTACTCATTAAAATAATATCAGATAAAATTTTTAGATAATTTATCTAAAAAAAAAAAAAAAATAATAATAATTGTTTAAAAATTTAAAAATTTAACAGTTAATCGGGGTCATTTAAATTAAGGGTAAAAAAAAATTATTAAAAAATTATTCCCACGTGATATTGGAGCTTAAAAATTATATTTTTAGAAAAAAAAAAAAAAAATTATGTTTGTTTGGATTGGCTATATTTGCATGTGTTCAGTCATGAATGTTAAATAAAATTCACCTTAATCACAACTATAAAATTAATTAATAAAAAAATTTAAAATTAATTAAATAAAATTCATCAATTATAATTAATTTATTATAATAATTTAAAAATAAATTATATTCAACTATATTAATTAACAATTTATTGTTAATTTATAAAAAAAAAAAATTTTTTTTTTTACATTAATTTGTATATTTATTGTTACGTCCCTGAGTTTAACAAGTAAAGGAACATTGAAATTGGACTGGTAAGAGAGTCACAAGAGAGCAGTGTTGTGTTCCGAACCCGTGTAACGTTGTGAAAAAAGTGACAAATTTGTTATTTAAAATATAAAAAAATATAGTCAATATAATATAATATTTAATACAATAATATACATGGATAATTTAAATTGTAAGTATTATTATTAATTAGTATTATATCAATAATATTAAGAGTTAAAATTTTAGTATTATTGATTTTCTTAGTAAAATAGGTAGACAGATGGGCGTGCGCCGCTGTATGTTGGCTCATCTCGTCATAAGTATCTTACTTTCAACTTCCATATCTGTATATAGTTGTAAATGAGTTATTTTTATAAACATTTAAACACACCCATTATTTAACAATATAATATTAATAATAAATTTTTTTTTTTTTTTCAATAATTACATTTATTATTTATTTATCATTAAAGTATATCAAATTTGATATATTTTTTATGAATAAAATTTTAAACTAACCTCTAAATAATATAATAATCAAAAAATTATTATTTAAATTAATTTTATTGTTAATAAATCATTAAAATAGAATTTCCTATTTTCTGAAAATAATAAAATTAAAAAATATATTTTTATAAAAATTAATTTAAACAAAATTTATATATTTAAATAGTAAATAACTTTCTTTTTTTTAAATTAATTTAAACCCTTTTTTTATGGAAAATAAAAAAGATTGACATGACAATAGAACAGGAAAATATATAAAAAAAAAAATAATCAATAAATGTTGAAGAGGTTAAATGTACTTGTCACTAATTTTTTTTTTTAATTTTTAATTTTTTATAATATTGTGTATATATTGGTGACACTTTTACAATGTCTGTGTGACATGTAAACTATAAAAAATACTAGATTATAATGCATTTATTTATATTTTTTTTTTAGTATTTTGATGGATAAAAATATACATTGCAAATTGTGTTAAGGTTGAGAAATGTATGTGTGTTAATATTTAATATATGTTTGTTTGTGTAACACAAGAAAATTCAACTAAAAATAATTTATAATTAGTTTAATTAAATTAAACAAAATACTTAAATATCATCATTATTATTAACGAAATTTGATAATAATTTTGAAAAAATATTAATGATTATTATTGATTTGTTCATTTTTATTTTTAGAATAATTAATTGAATTATTTATTTTTTATTATTTTTTATGATCAATAAATTATTATCAATGATACAATAACAAGAATGATAAATAATTATCTTGATAAATATTATTTTTTTATTTTAAAAAATAAATTAAGACGGTGTTGAGTTTAAACGGAAAGACAATTTCCGGTTGATGAAATAGTATATTATTAAAAATAGCTCTAAAATAAAAAAAATTATTTTGCAAATAGTTTGTCGTTTATTGGTTTTTTTTTTTTTATATTTGATCTTTAGTTTGTATGTTTTTTTTTTTAAATTTTTACAAACATTTCCTTTTTTTTTTATTTATTTTTCTTCAAATGTATATATTTAAATTGATGATGTTAAAAAAATATTTATTTAAAATAGTGGACATACTGTTAGCATGTGTTTAACAAATTTTACAGATGTATTGATAAATAATATTTCTATAAATTTGAAAAATATAAAATAAAATGTAAATTTAACATTGTTAATAGTATTTTTTTTTATATATAAAAAATTTTTTATAAATAACAAAAAATGCAATTGTTAATTATTTTTAATAAAAATATTAATTTAAATAATTTAAATTTATAAAAAAAAATTAATAATAATTTTATGCTGTACACATTAACACATGCATTATAACAATTGTATCGATTTAGTCATTTATGAGTAAGCAAAGCATTTAGCCTCAGTTGCACTTAATCATTATATACATATACATTGCAGTTAATTTTAATCTCTGACACATATATAAATAAAAATTTTATATTATTTTTATTTATTTATTTCAATTGAATTTATCAAGTACAACAATCAATCTGTCTTTCAAATGTATATTTCTCTGCTAAAATAAAAAAAAATAAAATATATGATGAATAATAATTGACCATGAAAATGATGTCATCAAAAATAATGTTCACGGTCAAGAAATAAATAAAAAAAATAAAAAAATTCCACATTTCAATAACAAATAAATAAAATATTAAAAATTAAATAAATTTACAAAAAAAAAAAAAATAAATATAAATATTTATGACCAAATGTTTGATGCAGAAACACAGTGATTGGTAGCTTGACATTTGACTTGTAAGGGATAAAATAATAGAAAAAAAATAAAATAAAAAATATTAAAAGGAAAAATGATATCTGATTTTCAAGTAAATTCATCATTTTCATCAAGCTTTTTCTGATATTTTAGTTAATAATTTTTAGACTCAGTCATATCTCACGATACTTGGTTCAACTTGGTTCATGTATCTTTTCAAAATATAAAACTAGGGGATGAAAATTCAAAGCAATTTCATACAATCATCCAATTCCGTTTGGTCGCACATGGTTTGTATTCTCTTCTGGAAATGTCACGTCTTTCATATCTTGATGCAGTAAAATACATATAAATCTAACTCTCTTAGTTATTCAGAAAAGTTTTAGGGGAATAACAACCCGATTTTAGTCAAAAGGTGAACACACATGTACTCTTTATGTGTCAAACATTTTGTAAAAGATATACTGATTTATAAATTACTTACTTTTTTCTTTTTCAAAGCAAACAAATGAATTCATTAAATATATTCTTAGATTTACTTAATCATGATATTATTAAATTAAATTGACATTTAATGATTACTTTATTTTTTTTTTAATAAATTTATTGATAAAAAAAAATTGCTTTTATCAAAAAAAAATAAACACTGTATGTATAAATGTTTTTTTTAAAAAGCTTTTTTACGTTGAGAATTTTTTTTTATATTATTATAATAGTTTTTTATGTTTTCTTTTTTTTTGCGGTGTGCTTACTTGATTTTTTTTTTTGAGATTGAATGATGAAGATTAGATGCTATTTGAGGGGTAAATTGTAACTTTATACAAAGATTTTTATATTTTTTTCAACCCTCTGGATATTTTTTAATTGAATCAAGATTGTTTGTTTATTTATTTGATAATGTAGATTTATATAATTGTTACATTAAAATGATTTAATAATATATAAAATATTATTATGATAAATAAATAAAAAAAAAAAAATGTATATTTATTGATTGAATTTAACACACCTGGTCATCAAATTACTATTGTCATTTGTGGATAATTTTGCAAGCTTTTAGATACAAATAATTTGTATAGATGATAAAAATATTCTATTTTTATTTTTTTTTCTTTATTTGTATGTGCCATGTTTAATCCAATGGACCACCCCTTGTTTATCTAGTTTTGGGTTACAACTTGGCTAATGGATTATCCTTATTTTCCTCTATATCACTGGCACTTTTCTCATTTTTTTTTTTTTTCACTTTTCCCCATCATATACACTTATATTTATTTTGTTCTTTTACCATCTATAAAATTTTATATATATATACACAATTCATATAAAAAAAAATATAATAATAGGGGGCAATTGATTTTTTTTAAAATATTTATTCAACTTATTAGTTTCAAAATTTTATAAAAAATTTATATACAAAAGGAATATTATTTTATAAAGATAAAAAAAGCTCAATTAATATCAAAGTTTTTTTTAAATTTAAAATATTTGATTTTTTTTTAATTTTAAATTTCAATGTAAAAATGTAATTTATATATAAAAAATTAAAAAAATTATTAAACTTTTTTTTAAATAAAAAAAAAACAAATTTTATATATTGAGTTAAAATTAATGTTATAAATTTAATATATTTTATTAATTTTTTGTATATAAATTGTTACTTGTTTTGTGTGAAAAAAGGGGCAAAAATATTATCATTTGATTGAACTGGATTGAGTTGGATTTATGAGCAATATAAATGATTGTCATATCGAAATACGTGTCTAACGAGACAATTACAAGATTACGAATAACTGTCTGATGAGTACCTTCCTTATTATCAGTTTTTATTATTTATTTATATTTTATTTATTTGTTGTCGTATTATACAAAAATTATATATTTTTATCAATTAATATACGCATATTTGTATATTATTTTATTACATAATTTTTTAATTAAATTAATTTTTATTTATAAATTTGTTGTTGAAAAAATGTTGAATATTTTAAATATATAATTTCACAAAATTATCACAGGTATGTATATGTTGGTATCAACAATGTTTAGTTGTCTCTTGTCAAGTAGTTGCTGATGCTGAGGCCAAAGAGCAGAAATATATATCTATATCAAAGGCGCCAAAGCGTCGCGGCGCCACCCCCGGCGTCCGCCACATTGACGCCATACTCACCCCTTTTTTTTGTTTATATTCATTTTTTTTTTTTTTTTTTTTTATCCAGCATCCAACCCTCTCTGTCTGTATTCTTCTATGTACATCGTTATTTCTCAAAATCTGTTGTCTTTCACTTTTTGTTTTTGTTTTTTTATTTAAATTTTGTTTTTTTTTTTTGATTTCAGGTAATACTAGTTGAGGGATCAATCGAGCAAGGTGATCAGCAAATTTTTTTTTAATATCAATTTGATAATAAAAAAAAAAACTTCAAGGAAAAAGAAAGGAATTTTTTTTTTTTAATAAAATGTGAGTAAATATATATTTTTTTTTTAAATTAATATATATCTGGCTGATTAATGAATAATTTTATAAGGAAAATAATAAAATATTATTAAGGAAAAATTATTTTCCTTGTTAATTTTATATTTATATTTTATTTTTATATTTTATTTGTTGATAAAAAGAGACTAAAATGAATGAGTCATATTGTGAATGATAAAATCATCCACAACCCCCTTTTTTCTTTTTTTTTTTTTGAATGGTTTCATGAGGCACGAGCTAGTCATAAAATTGTCTTTTTTATTTTTTTATACGATATAACATAAATCCTTCCCTATTTATTACTTCCAAATTTTCAAGTACCACATCTTGACAATTATTATTATATAGATATATATATAAAATTAAACAAAATTCAATGCGTCTACAGTATATATATATGTATTATAAAATATTTTTACGTCGTGAAGCCACTAAACATAACACTTAATTGCGACAAATATAGAACGTTAAATTTGAATAGGCATGCAATGATGAAGTGAGAATATTAACAATCTTTATCATTATTTTAAAACAACCCTACAAATTTAATAAATATATATACAGACAAGTTGAATTGTATATGAAATTAAAGAGGGAGAATATATTTTCACATTGAAAAATACATTAACCCATTATTATTATTATTATTATTAAATATTTTAAGGGTTGTAATATACTTGAATTTTACATTTTCAATATTATCATAAATATTTAATGATAAAATATTTATTAATAAATATAAACATTAATTTTTAATAAACAAATTAATAAATTAATAAATCATGGTTATTTTTACAACCCTTAAATTGCATGTGTCATTGTTTCATGTCCAGATGAAATTCGTAAATTTAGTTTGATAAAATAGATAAGATTTTTTTTGCAATTTAACAAAAATATTTATATGAAAATTTTATTTTAACTTTAAGTGAATATATAATGACACATCAGTTATCAAATTTTTATTGATATAATATTAAACATAGACAAAATTATTTCAAATTTATACATGCATCCCCTTTAGAAAAAAAAAAAAAAAGAAAAATCTAACCAACACATTTATTTTTATCATTTTTATCTTTAATTGTAATCTACTCATCAAAAAAATATAGAACATCTGTTCATTGACTTGACCAAATGGATATTTTAATTTTTGATTTAAATAAATTTTATTTTAAAAATATAAATATAAATAAATAGTAAATAATTCAAGTTGTATAATTACTTTGTTAGATAAATATCAAAGTTAGATATATTTTTTTTTTTTTTTTTTGTGGCCAATCACAGTACAGACTGTTTGGCGCCAATCGTATAAGAGTTTTCT
This sequence comes from Lysiphlebus fabarum, assembly GCA_011426435.1. NCBI lineage: Eukaryota > Metazoa > Arthropoda > Insecta > Hymenoptera > Braconidae > Lysiphlebus > Lysiphlebus fabarum. Next base: position 160,771 of record WSYQ01000436.1, read on the forward strand.
TGGAGCCAGGATGTAACAAACAATTCAACTTATTTTTATTCTTTCAAAACTATCTTAGTATTATTTATTTTATTTTTTTTTTGTGTTACATTTATGTCATCTCTCTTTTTTATTTTATTTTTTAAAACACCCTCTAACTCCTTCAACCCCTTTAACCTTTGAATTGTAAGCCAGTGTATTAGAGGTCGAATGAGCTTTACATTGTGCTTTAATTTTTTACATTTATATTCTCGAATTTTAACCATTTTTTTAAATTAAAAAACAATTGACCTTTATTTTTTTATATTTTTTATATTCATCAATATTTCATCCCTGTTTTGCATCAATAATTACAAAGTAAATTGTGAATAAATTTATAGAAATATAAATTATTTCATCTCAAAAAAAATTATTGGTTTGATAAATAATAATAAATTGTCAATTATTGAATATTAAATTTTCAAAGGATTTTTTAATAAATAATAGTTTGATTTTTGATTCCAATGATTTTGTATAAATCAAAATTTTCTGCATTTGACAGTTGTCAACAACTGCAATATAAATTTTTTATATATAAATTATTATTATTATAATTTTATAATACAAAATTTAATAAAATAATTCATTTGTAAAATAAATTAATGATATTGTCATTTTGATTAATCAGTTTGATGACTTGATTGACACTTGATAAAATTTAAATTTTATTATAAAAATTAATTTATTTATAATTTTTTAAACATAATAATTTGTTTATCCCTTATTTGATGATTAGATTTTGAATTGAGCTTGATTAATCAACATGAAATTTTCATGTTAAATGAATAGTTATATATTTTATTTATATAAAAAGCAAAAAAAAAATCAACCTTTATGACGAAGCACACGGCATGATGCCACGAAATCCCCTTCAAACATCCTGCTGCATAAATTCCCGGTACATCTCAATTCACCCCCAATGGTGACCATTTCTTTACACGTCATGACTCGTGAGTGACATCTTGTACTTTCAACCCTCACTCTTATTTTTCTTCTTTAATTTTTCTTTCAATTTTTTTTTTTTTTTTATCTGCGAATTGTTATTTTGATAGTGTCTTTTCTATTTTCTGGATATTGTCAATTTTTATCACACACTGCTGGATATTTTTTTCAAAATATATCCAACAGTGCGTTAAGCACCCTTTCACATAATAATCATCCCTTCAATTTTTATTTTTATTTATATATATATATATTAACTAATTTTTATTACATTTTTTTTATTTATTTTTTCATTTGGTAGAATTATTTTTAAATTTTCAAAGTAAATTTTTGGCTTGATATTTTGTATATATTTTTTAATATATAAGGGTAAAGGGTAGTTGTATATTTTGCAGATAATTTTAATTTTTTTTTCATAAAATTAAATAAATATATATAAACCTTTTTCTTTTTAACAAAAAAAAAAAAGAAAAAAAAAAGTAGGGATAGTTTGGATTATGATAGTGGGGTTTAATATAGCAACGTTTTTATTTTTATGTTAAAATAAGGGGATGATCACCAATGGGGGTAGTTTATGCGCGCGCAAATAGGACAAATTCACTGCTGGATGTCGCGAATATTCTCATGGATGCATCACTTCTTTGGCGACAGCCTTCGGGGTAACATCCTCGTTCTCTCTATCCTTATATATTTATCCATCACTTTTATTTCCTTAAACTATTTTTTTTTTTTTTATCATTTTTATCATTTTTTCATTATCAGACTTTAAATTTTATCAGTTGTACAATTGTTTTTATATTTTTTCCTTCCTCAATCTTCATTTAATTTTTAACATAAATTTTTTTTGTTACAATTTTTTATAAAATTATTTAAAGCTTTTATTAAAATTTTTTTAACATCAATTTGTGCCTCGAAATAATTCGGTTATCGGTTGTCGTGATCGTTGTGCCTTATAACTGCCGTCCAAACATAAATTCAGGTTGGTGCCAAAATAAATATTAAATATTTGCTTTTTTTTTTTTAAATATAATTTAATTTTTATCGATGATTTTTAAATTTCCCGCGTAGATTTAAAATAATTTTTAACACCGATGCCTTATTCTGTTTAAGTCACCCAGTAGCCTTGTAAATTTTTTTATCTCATTGATAAAAAAAATATTATTTTTATTTATTATTTTATTAAATTTAATATAAATTTTTTACTATTTATTTTTTTAATTACCCCATATACCTTTTGTGCCTTTTCAAAAATATACAAATTATTTTTATAAAAAAAAAAAAATTTTTGTTTTTTAATCGGTAAATCCGTCCTAATTTTTATAAAATTCCTGAGAGTTCGATCAGTAAAATATATAGTCAATAAAAATATTAAAATCGACAATAAAATTATTGATAAAAAAAATTATAAAAATCAAAAAAAAAAAAAGCTGAAATTCTTCTAATCATCATGATGAATAAAAATTGGTAAGTCATCATTTTATAAAAATTTTTTTTGTCAATGTTGTATTTTGTTTGCTTGTTCAAAGTGTGTATACCTCAATTAACAATTATAAAATACTTTTAAAAATTAGATACTATATATAAAGTTAAAAAAAAAAAAATCCTTAAATAGATATAAAAAGTTGAAAGGTTGAATTAGGTATTTGTAACGAGTTTGCTACGATTAGAGGGTATATCTCTTGTGTGGCCAATAAATTAAGCTCAATTGTCCCTAACAAGGGGTGTTGTTTGTACTTCTCAATTTGGTTTGCTTATAAATTTACTATAGGGTGCTAAAAGTATAAAAAAATAAAATAAAAAAAAAAATCAAAAATCAACAACCCAAGATATGATTAGAAAATAAAAAACGATATAAAATAAATACGAGATAATAATTGAGGCAATTAAAGAGGGGAATAAAGTAATCAAATATAATTAGTGTTTTTAGTTTTTGAAATTGAATAACATAATAATAGTGTTAATTTACTAATTCAGGGTTTTATGTGGTGTTAAAATATATGTACTACTTGAAATAACATATCAATTTTAATAATATATAATTTAAAAAATATAAAATGATTTATTTTTATAAAAGATAATTATTAGTTTGTTTGATTATTTATTTTTATATTCAATATTTTAAGGGTTGATGAAATTGAATAACTGTAATGGTTTTTAAAATGAGGGTAAATAGTGTTATCCAGTCAAGCTATCAATCTAAAACCAATGCTTGGTATATCTGATTTCTTTGACTGTCGCAAACTTTTGTACAAATATATTCACACAAATATATATATTTATCACACAAATAAAATAAAACCACGAAAATTTACTGTAAAAAAAGGGATTTCAATTGGCTCAATCTCATTTCCTTATTTTTTTTTTTTTTTATATTTATTTTTCCCATGAGAAATGAGCCAGAAATAATATGTCAGATTTACTAAAAGTATTTTTTTTTTAAAATTATATTGTAAATTGATAAAATAAATTAATAAATTTTTTTATATAATTTTATAATTAAATTATAAAAAAAATTAAACATAAATATTTATTATTTATTGTTTTATTATATTTATAAATAAAAATTAAATATAAAAAAAAAAAAAAAATAGAGAAATTTTATTTAATATGATGAAAATATTGTGTAATAAATATTTTTTTTTTTTGAATAAATTTTTTGATTGAAGACAACATATTTTTAGTTATTAAATAAAATATTTAAATATTTTTTTTTATTATTTTTTATCAAGATCGGGTTACTGGGACAGTTGTGCGCAGAAGCCCAGGGATTTTTACTTGATTTTACCAAATCTTTACCCTCTTTTTATTTTTTTATTTTCATCCCCTAGTATCTTTCTCACAAATTTTATATATTTTTGATATCTTTCTGCTCTGTCACACTTTCCCATCCCCTATATATATTTTTTTTCAACAACCATGAGGTTATATACCCTTCGGATGGTCGCGCAACCCCTAAAACAAGGGGTGGTTCCCTGATATTCTCTCAGTTACGATTCGAGCTTCAACCAGACTCGTTGTTATTCGTAATCAAGCTTTTTCATCATCATTATTATCATTGTTAATACAAAAAAGTGCTAAATAAATATTTAAATTTAAATTAAGTGTTGATAATATATAAAATATAACAAAAAAAAAATAAAGTGACATTTTATTTTAATAATTTAAATTAATTTTTAAAATATATATTTGATAATTCAATTAAATTTAGTAAAATTTACTTGATATTTTTTTAATTATTATCAATTTTTTTATCAAAAAATTAAATGCAAGCTTTTAAATTTTAATTAAAGTGTAATTAATTATTTTTAATACTGATCAAATTTTTTTGTTTGATATATTTAAAATTTTATTATTATTTATAATTATATTATTTACAAAATGAACAACAATTTATATTCAACTTTTATTGTCATTTTATATTATATTTTATACAAAAAGTTTAAATATAAATTGACATTATAATACCAAATAAATATCAATCATCAATCACAGGTAAAAATAAAAAAAATAATATAAATTACATAAAAATTTTTTTTTTAAATTTAAGTATATTGTATAATAAAGTACATTGTACACTCAATGAAACTTTTAAAACAATTTTATATTTTTTTTATTATTTTCTCTTAACGGTCTATAAACTTTGATACTTAAAAAAATTTCTGAGGTTGCAAAAAAAAAAAAAAAAAAAAAGAGTAACTACATATAATTTAACATTATGGGGATGTTAAATAATGTAAGGTAGTTTAAATCTGTCAACTACTAAATCAGTATATAAAAAAAAAAAAAAAAAAAAAAAAACATCAACTAACTCATTTAAAAATAGAGTAATACAAAAAAAACTTGATAATTTATTTTTTTCAACCCTTATTTTTAAATTATTTTTAATAATTTAAATATATTATTTTACATATTTTAAACATGTATATATTATTATTTATTTTTTTTATATATGAATTTGATTTAACAGATGAATGAACGTTGTGTTTATACGTTTTAGATTAATCACAATATATATACTCTTATCAATCGATCATAATGTCGATGAAGGGTATAAGGGAGAGAAAATATGATGATTATTAAGGGTGAGAATATCATACAAATATACATCTCTCTCTTAAAATTTTAGTCTCGTCATTCAGGCGTATATAATCTTGTCTTCAAGGGGCTACTGACTAATATAATAGACAAGGGATGAAAAGAGGGAGAGAGGGTTTATATTAAGCATGGGAGCAATCAATGACAACGATTAATCTGATGTCATTGAACTCAAATTCAATGTCTATTTTCAAATAAAATTTATAAATATTATATATATATATTTTTTTTAATTTAAATTATCAATTTATTTAATTTTTTTTTTTTATTTTTTAGTAATTAAATTAATGAATAAATGGGTCAAATAAAAGTTGAGAAAAGGCGTGGATTTTGTTGATAGTTTTATAAGGGTGTATACTGGGAAAACACAAGAGACGATGAAAATTCCCAGTGATTTAATTTCCCACTAGAATACCACATTACTTGTGTTATCACAGATTTTATACTATTTTTATTTTATTTTTTTTTAACTTTACTACGTTTGTCATTCTCAACTCACCCCATCAACTATATAAATTATTATCTTTGAATATATAAATTTTTCTTTATTTTTTTTTTGTCAAAAAATTGTAGAAAATTTGGTTTTATCTTTTATTAAAGTTATCAATAAATCAACATCATTTGTATATGTTAAGATATTTTTTTTATTTTGACCCTCTTGTTCATTTTTTGTTGTACAAAAATTAAATTTTTTATTTTTATTTTTTTGTAAATGCCAAATCGATTTAGTGACCACGTAACAATTGGGTAAAAAAAAAAAATTTTATATATAAAAAAAATTGATTATATATACAGAAGAATGAGTGGGGTATAAATGATGAAGGTGAAAAGAGAAAACGAGATGAAAATAGGGATCGTTTGTGCTTGAATTTGACACAGTAAGAGCAGGGGTTGCTTGGCAACCTGGTAAGGGTAGATTCAAGTAGTTTTCCATTGGCGTGGATACTTGCACCAAATTTATACTTGTGATGGTTTTTGTCAAAAGCACCTTTATATTATCTACCTCATTTTTACTTATCACTACATCAAAATATATATGAGTGTCAACGACTCAAAAAAGTAACACTGTAACTAAGAAAAAAAAAATGTAATAAAAAAAAAGATATAAATCAAATACTCGTAATAATTAACAATATATAATAAAATTTAGGATAATTTATTGTATTAATTCTAATATATATTATATTTATTTTTAAAACTAACCCTTTTTAAAAAATAATAAAAAAAATAATAAAAAATCATTCTTTTATATAAAAAAAAAAAAAATATAAACCAAGTTAAAAATAAATAAATGAAATAAAAAAAGAAATATATATAAAGATATATAATAAAATGAGAATATTCTTGAAAAAGTATTTGACAAAATTTCATCCCTCTAATGGTAAGGGTGGTTATTTTCTAAAAAACCTTTTTGGACACTTGGGATTATTATTATTTTATTTATTTTTATGTAATTTTATTATTCAATTTTAATTAAAGAAAAAAGCAACATACAGAAACTCAATTTAAATTTATTTGAAATTTTTTTTTTTATGGGAATAGTTATGTAAATTTTTGGAGCACTTGAAAGTGAGGTAATGAAAGTGACTTGAAAATTTACTCATGTTGATAGTTGGATTGGTACAGAAGCACGTGACTATGCATACAAATTATTTATTTAAAAAAAAAAAATATATATATATATATATAAATAAAATAAATGATATAATAATGTTAATAAAAAATATATATAGATATAGTTACCTATATATTGAAGAAAATTTAATGGGGTGGTGGGTGAATGGTAAACGACTTAATTGGCAGTCAGAAAAGACAATTTATTTTTATTAGTACATCGACCCCCAGTGGCCACAAAAATACGTCCCTGGAAGCCTGACTATCGTTTTTCCCATGTCTTTTTTTTTTTTTACATATTATTTTTATCTTCTTGAATAGTATATATATATATGCACAGCTGTGTCAGACTTGTGGGGATATTTTAAACAGGGTATATATGCACCCAACAAGATCGATATATAGATGCAGAAGTCCCAGAAATGCTTAAACATTATTTTTTTTTTTTTTTATATATACCTATATTATTTTTAATTCAGTTTATAACTATCACTCGACACTTTTATATTAAATTTATTTAAAGACTATGTATATATTTTTTTTCAATTATTTCAATTACTTATTTATCAGCCAGATATTATGAATCAAGTGGTATTTTATTTTAAATTGATTTATATTTAATATGAAATTATACTTGTAATAATATGTTGTTTTATTTTATTTTATTTTATTTTTTTCCAGTCAAATAAATCAAGTAATATTTAAACATAAAAAAAATCAACAATTTCAATGGCAACACTTTCATTACGTATCTCCATACCGGAGAAAAATGCAACAAAAATGATGCAATTTGATCCACAAACATCAGTTTATGATGCTTGTAAAATTATCAGGGAAAAACTTGCAGAGGCCAGCAACATGGGACAACGTAAGTATTGTTGTTGTTGTTATTAAATATAAAATATAAAATATAAAATATAAATAATGATGATGATTTTTATTTTTTTAGCACATGATTATGGTATATTTTTGTCCGATGATGACGCAAAAAAGGGAGTTTGGCTGGAACCAGGCAGAAGTTTAGATTACTACATACTCCGTAATGGTGATTTATTGGAGTATAGACGTAAATTACGTACCCTTAGAGTCAAAATGTTGGATGGAACATTAAAAACTTTATTAGTTGATGATAGTCAACCAGTTGCAAATCTCATGGTTGTTATTTGTACTAAAATTGGTATTACAAATCATGATGAATATTCACTTGTACGTGAATATATTGATGAAGATAATGAAAATCAAAAACCTGGTAATTTTGGTACTCTAACATTAAAACGTAAAAAAGATGAAAAAGGTGAAAGAGATGCTAAAATGGATCAATTAAGAAAAAAACTTAAAACAGATGATGAAGTTAATTGGATTGATCCAAGTAAAACATTAAGAGAACAAGGTATTGATGAAACTGAAACAGTTTTATTACGTCGTAAATATTTTTTTTCTGATCAAAATATTGATAGTCGTGATCCAGTACAATTATCATTATTATATGTACAAGCACGTGATGCTATTGTTGATGGTACACATCCAGTAACACAAGAAAAAGCATGTATATTTGCTGGTATACAATGTCAAATACAATTTGGTGATTATAAAGAAGATAAACATAAAAGTGGTTTTTTAGATTTAAAAGAATTTTTACCACAATCATATTCAAAAGTTAAAGGAATTGAAAAAAAAGTATTTGCTGAACATAAAAAACATTCTGGTTTATCTGAACTTGATGCTAAAGTTGTTTATACTAAAACAGCAAGATCATTAAGTACATATGGTGTTACATTTTTTTTAGTTAAAGAAAAAATGATGGGAAAAAATAAATTAGCACCACGTTTATTAGGTGTTACTAAAGATTCTGTATTACGTTTAGATGAAAGAACTAAAGAAATATTAAAAACATGGCCATTAACAACTGTTAGACGTTGGGGTGCATCACCAAATACATTTACACTTGATTTTGGTGATTATTCTGATCAATATTATTGTGTACAAACAACTGAAGCTGAACAAATATTACAATTAATATCTGGTTATATTGATATTATATTAAAAAAACAAAAAGCTAAAGATCATTTTGGTATTGAAGGAGAAGAAGGATCAACAATGGTTGAAGACAGTGTTTCACCTCTCAAGTATGTTACTTTTTTATATCTATATATTTACTCCTTCCAATTTTAAATAAGTTATTATTGTGTACAATATATATCATATATATATATCCAACTGTAAATTAACACTTGATTAGATAAATTATTTTGTCAATGAAACTGTCATAACTAACATGTTATGATTATCATTAAACATGGAAAATTTTTTAAAAATTCAACATGAAAAATATTTATCTAAATTAAAAAAGTTAAATAATATTATATTAATTTTAATTAATAATTTATATTATTTATTTATTTATTATTTTATTTTTTGTTATTTTTTAGAGCAACAATCATGCAACATGAGACAAGTAATGTTGGAAGAGGTAGTGTTGAAACAATGTCACTTGCAATACCAGCTGTCATGAGAGCTGGTGGTGATGGTAAGATTATTTTTATTTTTTCTTTATTATTAAATTATATATTTATCAAAGTTTTCTAGCATCGATCGATCACTGCCTCAATGTTATAAGCACAAATTTTTTTTTATTTTCTATATATTAAAATTTATTTTAATATATATATTATAAATTATAATGTAAGCTTTTCGTGTCATTTTTTAAGTAGATGAAAATTTTTACAGCTTATCAGGAGAAATAAGCAGAATCAATCGTCGCTAGATATTAATTTTATTATTTTTAATTTTTTTTTTAAATATAAAATATTTGTAAATGTTTAAATAGATATTATTATTTTTTTTTTTGCATGTTTAAAATAATTTTTAGGTGCAAGACCTTATGGACATGGACATATGGGAAGTGCTCAATACACAACAATCAGTGGACAAGTCAACATTGCTCATGCTGCACCAATGGTGAGATAATTGTTTGTTTTTTTTTTTTTTTTTTAGTTAGTTTTTTTATAATTTGATAAATGCTGGCAGTTAAATTGCAGATAGATTGCTTTTTAAAATTATAATTATTTTTTTATTTTTTTAAATTAACAGTTTATATATAAAAAATAAAAATTATATTCAGTCGTTTTATCGACTAATTTATAATTCAATTTATTTTCATGCTAGGCGCCTTCTATTGCGGACAAAAAGTAGGTAAAAAAAAGGAAATTAAAATGGAATATAATTCCAAAGAAACAAAAAAAAATTGTAAATATAATTTCGGCACAATTTAAAATTATAAATTGAAAAAAAAATATATACCTATATATTTTTATTTTTGTCTGTGCACGGTATTAAAAATAAAAAAAAATTAAATTAAATTATTTTATTTTTTTTTGTTTGCACAAAGATTTAATTAATTTAAACAATTTTAATGAAAAAAAAAAAAAAAAAAAAAATGTAATAATAGTATTTAATGTTTGTTAATTAATTATTAAAGGATAATTAATTTTAATATAAAATCAATAAATTAATTGCTGCAGATACAACAGACAAAAGTCACATCAGTTCTCAGTGAGCCACAAAGAGCTCTTGTATCAACAATAACATCAGGTCATGAGATAATAGCATTTGCGGAAACAGAGCTTACAACAAAAGCCCAATTACCCGAGTTAGGTAATGATCCAGCATCAATGAAATGGATTGCTCAAACTATGGTTACACATAAAAAAAATATTGGTACACAAATTGCTGAAATGAATGCAGCAACAGCACAAGTTGTAACATTAACATCTGGATCAATTGAACAAGTTGATCATACTGCTATTGGTGATGCAATATCAACAATTGCAACAACTTTACCAGAAATGACAAAAGGTGTTAGAATGATTGCCGCATTATTAGATGATGATAGTTCTGGTGAAAGATTATTAGATGCAGCACGTAAACTTTGTACTGCATTTACAGATTTATTAAAAGCAACTGAACCAGAAACAAAAGCACCAAGACAAAATTTATTGAATGCTGCATCTAGAGTTGGTGAAGCATCTCATCAAGTATTAACAACAATTAGTAAAGAATATGATTCAAATCATGATCTTCAAGATATGTTATTGGCACTTGCTAAAGCTGTAGCAAATACAACAGCTGCACTTGTATTAAAAGCAAGAAATATTGCAGCAACATGTGATGATTCACAAACACAAAATCGTGTTATATCAGCAGCAACACAATGTGCATTAGCAACATCACAATTAGTTGCATGTGCAAAAGTTGTTGCACCAACATTACAATCAACTGAATGTCAAACACAATTAATGCATGCTATACGTGAAGTTACAAAAGCTGTTGAAAATTTAGTATCAGTATGTAATGATACATGTAATGATGATAATCTTATACATGAATTAACTACAGCTGCTGCTGATGTTAGTCGTACACTTAATGATTTATTAAATCATATACGTATTGTAACAAAAAATAATAATGAAAAAGCTAAAGAAATAATAAATTATGATGGTGCTGTTGAAACAATAATATATGCAACTGATAAATTATGTTCAAGTAATGGTGATACTGGTGAAATGGTTAAACAAGCTAGAATTGTTGGTCAAGCAACAGCACAATTAATACAAAATATAAAAGGTGAAGCTGAAAAACAAACAGATACTGAACAACAACGTAAATTATTAGCAGCAGCTAAAATACTTGCTGATGCAACAGCTAAAATGGTTGAAGCAGCACGTCAATGTGCTAGTTCACCAAATGATATTAATATGCAAAAACAATTAAAAAATGCTGCTGAAGAATTACGTAATGCAACAAATACAGCAACAACACCATCATTATTAAATAATATAATTATTAAAAATAATGATGATATTGTTGATAAAACACAATTTATAAGAGCAGCACAAGCAATACATACTGGTTGTGAAAATTTATCAAATTCAAATTCAACAAAACAACAAATATTAGAAGCAGCAACAATGATTGCAAAACATACAAGTGCATTATGTAATGCATGTCGTTTAGCATCAAGTAAAACAACAGATCCAGTATCAAAAAGACATTATGTACAATCAGCAAAAGATGTTGCTAATTCAACAGCAAATCTTGTTAAAGAAATTAAAACACTTGATAAAGATTATTCTGATTATAATAAAGATAAATGTGATAAAGCTATTGAACCATTATTAAATGCTGTTGATAATTTATGTGAATTTGCTGGTTGTAATGATTATATTAAATCATCAATAACAAAAACAACAACAACAACAACAACATCATCAACAGCAAATTGTGAAGAAATAATAAGTGGTCCAGAAAAAGCTATTATTGATGGTGCATATTCAATGGTACAAACAGCTAGAAATTTACAAGCAAGTCCAAAAGATGAACCAACATGGCAATTATTAGCACAACATAGTAAAAGTGTTAGTGATTCAATTAAATCATTAGTTGCATCAATACGTGATGATAAAATAATATTACCAGGACAAGAAGAATGTGATAATGCTATTGAAAAATTATTAATTAAAATACGTGAATTAGATTCAGCAAAATTAAATGCATTATCACAAAATTTATTACCTAAAAAAAATAATACACAAGAAGAATATATTGAACAAATGGAATATTGTGCAAATGAATTAAGAGATAAACTTGAACCATTACGTATATCATCAAAATATGAAGCTGATAATATTGGTAATAGTATACAACATATAATTAATAATTGTGAAGCACTTGTTGGTAATTCAATTGGTGCTGCATCAAATATGTTAAATTCAAAACAACAAATAATATTACTTGATCAAACTAAAACAATTGCTGAATCAATATTACAATTAATTTATATTACAAAAGAAAGTGGTGGTAATACAGATGCAATATCATTACATAATGAAATTGATGAAATGATTGATAGTACTAAAGATACAATACGTGAACTTGAAAGTACACTTGAAATTATATCAACATCACAAGGTGTTGTTAGTGGTTTAATTGATACAATATCACGTGCAATGGTTAGATTAGATGAAACAAGAATATCAATTGATTCAGTTGATTCATATGTTGATTATCAAACAAGAATGGTTGAAGCAGCTAAAGAAATTGCACGTTTAGCACAAGAAATGTCAACAAAATCAAGTACAGATGCTGCTAGACTTGGTCCACTTGCTGTTGATATATCACATAAATATACACAACTTGCTAGAGATACTGCTGGTGCATCAACAGCAGCATCAAATGCTGATGTATCACAACGTTTACGTAATAGTGTACAAGATCTTGGTAAATCATGTGCTGATATTGTACGTGCATCTGGTATTTGTCAATTATCACCAATTGATTATGATAGTCAACGTGGTGTATCAGAATATGGAAAAATTGTTAATGAAAAAGTATCACAAGTACTTGCTGCATTACAAGCTGGTTCAAGAGGTACACAAGCTTGTATTAATGCTGCAAGTACTGTATCTGGTATTATTGGTGATTTGGATACAACAATTATGTTTGCAACTGCTGGTACATTACATGCTGAAAATGAAGGTGATACATTTGCTGATCATCGTGAAAATATATTAAAAACAGCTAAAGCACTTGTTGAAGATACTAAAACACTTGTTGCTGGTGCTGCATCATCACAAGAACAACTTGCTGTTGCTGCACAAAATGCTGTTACAACAATTGTACAACTTGCTGATGTTGTTAAATACGGTGCTGCATCATTGGGTAGTCAAAATTCTGAAGCACAAGTTATGCTTATTAATGCTGTTAAAGATGTTGCATCAGCACTTGGTGATCTTATTCATGCAACTAAAGCTGCAAGTGGTAAACCAATTAATGATCCAAGTATGGCACATCTCAAAGATTCTGCAAAGGTCAGTCTTGATTTTTTTTTTTTTTATTTATTGTTTTATTATTAACAATTATTTAAATGAAATGTGATTATCATTATTTGCAAATTTTATTGACAAATACTTTTCAAACTATAATTAAAATCCATCAATTAAATCTCTTTTTTATTAATCATAATAAACAGAGATTGAATATTAATGAAGATAAAACTTACGTAAGCTTGAAGCTCTTTCTCTCTCACACATTCTCTATTAGTTTAGGATTATCTATTTGATTCTCTGAATTTACCAATTTAATAATCCAACTCAGAGAATGCTTATTAATTATTTATGCCAAGAATTTATTGGAATTAACGATAAATACTATCTAATTAATTTTATAAAAAATAATTTTTTAATATTTTTCAATGTCATTGTCATGTCTTTTTTTTTTTTATGGTGCCAGGATAATAATTGTCTTATATTTATTAACTTGTCTAAATATCTTTTTGAATGCAAGTATGGTACAGGTACTTATCATTTATTATCAATTTAAAAAAAAACAAAAAATATAATATATATTGTATTACTTACGTTGATTGTATGAAATGATGAAAAATGTCTGAAAAATTTTGACGGGAGAGTAGGTTGTTAAACGACAACTCCAAGAAGCTAGTGACAATGATGATTCCAAGACCAAATGGATTTTATCTGGCAAGAAGAACTCATGATGATTTAGTCATCCTCAAACAACACACACTAATATGTCCAAACTTTTTATATTTATTATTTTTAATTAAAAAAAAAATATAAAATTATAACCTATTTCACCATTTTTTTTCAAACACTTAATTATTATTTAATTATTTAAAAAAAAAACACTTTTACACTCGTAAAAACTTTTTTCTAATAATCAAACTTTTTTTAAATTAAAAACTTTTTAAAAAATTTTCACCAACACAAGAATTATATATTATTTTAAAAATTCAATTTTACACTTTTCTTAAGCTTATAATAAAAGTTCAAGTCGATTGTCTTGTTAATTGTTTGAAAATTACTTATTATAAAGTTGAAATTTTTTGATTGAACATTGAACACAAATTTTATCTGACATTAAATTAAAGTTTACTAAAATTATTTATAAAAAAAAAAAAACAATTTTACAAATATTAAAAATATATTGGAAAAATAAAAATTGTTGAGTAAGTTAGGTATGTACATGAAAATGTCAAAAGTTTTATGTGTGTTGTAAATAATAAAAGTCAAAATTAAATTACAACAACTAATTACCTCAAATTTTTATCAAAATAAATCAATATTTGACTAATGAAAATCACAATTTCAGTTGTTAAAATAAAATAAATAATTGCACATTTATTAAACACTTGATGTTAATATTAAAAATAAAAAATAAAAAATATTAATATTATTATTATTTTATTTTTTTGTTAAAACAGGTAATGGTAACAAATGTAACTTCATTATTAAAAACAGTAAAAGCTGTTGAAGATGAACATACACGTGGTACACGTGCATTAGAATCAACAATTGAAGCAATTGGACAAGAAATACGTTCATTAAATACACAAGATTATAGTCGTACAAATGTAACACCAGAAGATCTTGTTAGATGTACTAAAAGTATAACAACATCAACAGCAAAAGCAGTTGCTGCTGGTAATAGTTGTAGACAAGATGATATTATTGCTGCAGCAAATATGGGAAGAAAATCAATAAGTGATATGTTATCAATATGTAAATCAGCTGGATATAATTGTGCTGAAACATCAGAATTACGTGATCGTACATTACAAGCTGGTCATGATGTTGCTATGACATATCGTGAATTATTACAATCAATATTACAAATATCAACAAGATCAAGTGATGTTAAACATACATTACCACAAATATCAAGAAAAATTGCACAAAATGTTACTGAACTTGTTGCTGTTGCTGAATTATTAAAAGGTAATGATTGGGTTGATCCTGATGATCCAACTGTTATTGCTGAAAATGAATTACTTGGTGCTGCAGCAAGTATTGATGCTGCTGCTAAAAAACTTGCTAGTTTAAGACCAAGAAGAAATGTTGAGGTAAATATATAAAATATACCTATATATATATATATATATATTTTTTTTTTTAATATTAATTTAATTTTAATATGATAAAATAATAAATAAATAATAAATAATAATGTTAACTTTACCATAAGATATGTTTGATATTCTTGGTTGTTAATATAATATCGACCAGGAATCAAACATATTATTATGGTAGTTGATTAAATCATCATCATCATTGTCATCATCAATATTATATAATAAATTATTTTTTATATTTAATAATATTATTTATTTATTTATTTATGTTTTTTTTATTTCTATTAAATAGGAAACAAGTGAAGATATGAATTTTGATGAAATGATACTTGAAGCAGCAAAATCAATAGCAGCAGCAACATCAGCATTAATAAAAGCAGCAAGTGCAGCACAGCGTGAATTAATAACAACTGGTAAAGTATCACGTACACCATTAACATCATCTGATGATGGACAATGGTCAGAAGGTTTAATATCAGCAGCACGTTTAGTTGCTGCAGCAACTCATAGTCTTGTTGAATCAGCAAATGCACTTGTACAAGGTGTATCATCAGAAGAAAAATTAATATCATCAGCAAAACAAGTTGCAAGTTCAACAGCTCAATTACTTGTTGCATGTAAAGTTAAAGCTGATCCAGATAGTGATAGTACAAAACGTTTATTACTTGCTGGTAATTCAGTAAAACGTGCAACAGATAATCTTGTTAAAGCAGCACAACAAGCTATTAAAAATGAAGAAGAACGTTCATTAGTATTAAATAAACGTATGGTTGGTGGTATTGCACAAGAAATAAATGCACGTTCAGAAGTATTAAGAATTGAAAAAGAACTTGAAGAAGCACGTGGTAGATTAACAGCAATAAGACAAGCTAAATATAAAAATCGTAATGATTTATCTGATACAGAAAATGATAATGAACAAAATAATTATGATAATCATCATACAATAAAATATGATAATAATAATAATAATAATAGTCATAATAATAAAAATGATACAATTAAATCACCAATACATTTAATGAATAATACACTTGAACAATTAAAACCTACAACACAACAAATAAGTCATATTGCAAATGATCGTGATAAACTTGTTAGTCCAGAAAAAGTATATTCAACACAAAATACACTTGAAAGAAAAATGAAAAATGATTCAATGACATATAATAAAATTAATGATACAAATAATAATTATGGTACATTAGGAACAACAAAATATAATAATAATAATAATAATAATGATTACAAATATCAAATTGATACATCACCAACACCATATACTATAACTGATCGTATATTTACAACTGAAAATTCACCAGCTCAATATAGCTCAATTGAACGTAAAATAAATCAAGAATTTGATACAACTGAATTAAAAAATTCTAATTATGATAATAAAAAATATAATAATGATATTATTGAAGGACCATTTCCTCCATTATCATCACAAATTGCTAAATCAATAATACCAAAATCACCAATACGTAAAACATTTGAAACACATGAACAACAACAACAACAACAACAATCATCATTTAATAAATTTACAAATGATATTAATCATTTAAATATTGATAATCGTAGTTATGAACAACGTACATTTGGTATTGATCATACTGATGAAATAGATTCATCAAAATATTATCAAACAAATGATATTAAATATCAAAATCCAATGAGTACATTTAAAAATGATAGATCAATTATTAATGAACAACAACAACAACGTTTTCCAACATCTGGTATAACACAAAATCAAACATATAAAAATATTGAAAATAATATATTACCTGGTGGACATAGTGAAACAATAACAACAAAAATATATACATCAACACCTGGTAAAACAATGTCATCATCAAATTATGAAAAAAATGAACATCAAGAATTTACATCAACTGGTAATGATATGAAAACATTTAAATCATTAACAAATAATAATAATATTGGAAATAATGAAACAATTAAAAAAGAATCAATAACACAAAAAATTACTGAACAAAAAACAATAACAACAAAAGTATCAAAACATCTTGAATCACATACTAAAACATTCAGATATGAAGGTAAATAATTATTTTATTTTCAGAATAATTATTTATATATTTTATTTAATTTATTATTATTCATTATATTTTATATATATATTTAAGCAACGATACTTATAACGAACGACGTCAAATATTATTTATAATTATTGACTTTAATTAACATTATTTGTTTAATGTCACATTAGTCTATTGACAAAATATATATATTTTTTTTGTTAGATAATTATGTAGATAAGTGTCCTTAGTTAGACAATAAACCGAAAATTAATGTGCTTTTAAATTAGCCTTGTAGTGTTACGTCATGCCTTGATAAGGACAACAAGTCCTTTATTAATTTAAAGAAAAAAATTAATAAAAACAACAAAAAAATATATACTAATAATAATAATAATTATTATTTTTTTTTAAAATGAGCTTTTTCGTCCCGCAGAGTCTCAAATTAAGATAAAATTTAGAACAATTTTTATTTATATAATAAATAAAACACACAAAATAAATAACATTTTTATTTTATTTTATTATTATTTTTTTTTATTAAATACTTATTAATATTATTATTTTTTTAATTTAATTTTATGCTTTTATAATTAAGTTCGTTGAGAACGCAAGACGTTTATAACACATGAGAAACGACATATCATTTAATTTTATTAATTTTTTTTAATCATGAAGATGCCATGAGGCTCCATGATTTATTATTTTTACAATATTATTTCTTTTTATTTTCTTTATCAATACAAAAAAATTTGTATATTATTTTTTTAATTAAACCCATCTGAATCTCATTTTTTTAAATAATAAAAAACACTTGCGGTCGATGAAAATAGCAGCTTTATTTATATATTTTTTTTAAAAAAAATTCATAAAAGTGCAATTTTAAATGTTCCTTGATAAATTCAGGACAAGTGATATAAAAAATTTACAGTGATTTTTTTACTACAAAAACAAAAAAAAAAAAAAAATCAAACAAAAACAAAGAAATAAAATTATTATACATAATATTGGGTTTATAAAAAAATTGCTTAATTAATAATTAAACGTGATCTGTTAAATAAAAAATTTTATGTTTTTTTATTATTAAAATTTAATATTCAATAATTATCAATTGATAATTTATTGAATTTAAATATGGTATACCTTGACGAGCTTGCCAGAAAGTCAATCAACTAATTCAAGACTAATTGATTTAAAAAAAAAAAAAATTATATTTATAATAATATTAAATGTATAAAAAAAATAAAATAAAAAATAATAATTAATGTCAATTTTATTATATATAGATAAACAAGCTTCAATACGCACAAGTTGCATTATTATTTTAAATAAAAAAAAATAAATATTTTTTAAATATATATAACTTTGTATTTATATTACTTCTATTTACATCTTTGATATTATGATAAAAAAAAAAAAAATATGCCAATAAAGCCTTGTTATTGTTAATAATTTGCAAATGAATATTAAAAAAAAAAAAAATCTAAATTTATGTCAATACTGTGAAGTGTTAAATTATTGTTTTTACATTAATCATTTCTAACAAATTATTGTAATTTTTATTTTGAAAAAATTCAACGAGTTAAAATTAATAAAAAAAAGTAAAATAAACACATAATTAAAATTTATTTATCAAATAAATCTTTATTCAGGAAAGACTTTTTTCAAAATCATGATTATTTTTATTATTTGTTAATATTTTATCAACAAATCTTGGTAAAACAAATGCACCACGATGAATTTTATCATTGTAATATCTCATTTTCATATCATCAAGTTCTTTATCAGTAAATACTTTAATTGGTTCTTTAAAATTTGTTTCCTGTTGATAATAAAAAAAAATATATAAAAATAGTTAATAATAATAATTGATAATTAATTATTAAATAATTTTGTTTAATTAAAATATAAAAAATACATACAGAATTTAAACTACCAAGAACAAAACCAATTTGTCCAGTTGGATATGTTGGTACAGATGCAACACCATAAGCAGCAACTGGATATATTGCTTTACAATGAGTTAATGTTTCACTAACATGACTTAAATTAGCCCATGCAGTACCAGCTTGACTACAAATAATACCACCAGATTTTAATGCTGTTTTCATCAATGCAAAATATGATTCTTGAAATAATACTTCAGCTGGACCTTAAATTATAAAATAAATTAGCTATAATATAAATTATTAAATAAAAAAAATTTTAAATTTAATTTATTTACCAACTGGATCACTACTGTCTGTAATAATAACATCAAATTCATTTGAATGATTTTTCATAAATTCAAAACCACAACCAACATTAACTGTTACTTTTGGATGATCCAAACCTGATGCCATAAATGGTAAAAATGTACGTGATACTTTAAGTACAGATTCATCAATTTCAACTTGTACAACTTTTTCAACTAATGGATGTTTAACAACTTCTCTAGCAACACCACCATCACCACCACCAACAATTAAAACCTAAAAATTAAATTAATTATATATTATTTTGTTTTATTCATTAATAATCATTATATATTTATAACTTACGTTTTTAGGATTTGGATGACTACACAGTGGTAAAAATGATATCATTTCTTGATAAGAAAATTCATCATGTTCTGTACATTGAATTATTCCATCAAGTACCAAAGTTTTTCCATGAGCTTTTCTATAATATTAAATTAATATTTAATATTTATAAATTTATTTTAATTATAATAATATATATTTAAAATTTACTTACGTATCAAGAACAAGTATATCTTGATATTTTGATTTTTCACGATGAAGTACATCAGTTACTTCAAGAGATACAGATATACCAGGCCAAAGATCATTTATTTCACTGAACCATCCTTTTTTAAATGCATCCATTGTCAAAAAATTTTTATACTTAAAAATAATAAATACAAAAAAAATTATAAAATTAACTGTACATCAATATGTATAGGTATATACTAAAAATATATCAACACAATGACTCCAATGGTGGCGACGTATCATTTGACACCAAACCAAGGCTGAGCTAACTCACAATAAATGATATAAAATTCCAAACTATATACACAGTGTCATCCAGTCAAACATGTTTTCAATTCTTACTTATTCCCCTTCTATTTAATTTTTTTATTTTTAATTTATTCTTTTTTATTTATTTCCATACAAGGTAATTGCATTGAATCAAGTTTCACAATTTAATCCACGTGTTCATCAACAGTTTAAAACATATTGAATTTAAAAATTCTATTTTTAAAAATATTATCATAAATTTTTTTTTAACACTCACATAATTTAGATATATATATATATTTTTATTATAAATATAATAAATTAACTATGTGTTTAGAAATCATCATAAAAATGCTCCAAAAGCAAAAAAAAAAAAAATTTAAATATAAATTTAAAAATCTATTTAATAAACATGGATTAATTAAATTAATTTTTTTATAATAATAATTATTATTATTTAATATTTAACATAACTATTTAGTATTTTATTTTAAATACATATTTTTTTTAAATATTTATTACTTACACGTGGCCACCTGGATGTGGCGTATGTTCGTTGATGACTTGATGAAAGTCAGTTGGATACTGATGCCAATGAAGTATGTCAAGTAACATTTTGGCTGATGATTTATTGAAACAAGTTGATATGATTATTTAATTTAAATTTCTTGAATATCAATTTAATATTAATTTATTATTTTAAACAGTATATAAAAAATAATAATGAATAATTTAAAATGAATATTATCAAGGTCAAAAAAATATTATGATTATTTTATTTTATCAGATTTATATTATTGTTGTTGTGAAATCTTTGATAAAAATCAGGTGATATATTGATAATAAAATATTTTATTTATCATATTATTTTTATACAAAAGTATATTGTATTTATTCACATGTTAATTATTGTTAAATTGTTGTATAATTTGTGATAATTAATATTATAATTACTCCAAAAAAAATATACCTACAAAATAAATATTAATTATTACTATTATTTTTTCAATAACAAAATAATATTTTAATTATTAAAATGATTTTTTTAATTATTGGCTTTGTCTGTGAATCTGTGAATTGTTAATTTGTTATTATTTTTATCTTTCACTTTTTATCTCTTATCTTAACAATTAAAAAATTAATGTTTTGTTGTTTTTTATTTTTTTGGTTATTTATTTATTTATATGCAGCCACCAAGCGGAAGAAATGATAACTATAAATTTTTTGTAGTCGATTTTACCGACAGTTGGTAATTGATATTTCAGTATAGATGTCACTGTTTTGTTATAAATAATATATCGAGTTACGTAATTGTTGTTAATATTTAATCGAAGGTTAATGAGTTGTCGATGGTGGTCCAGAAGCATCTAGAAGGTCAAAAAATTTTGGTGAATTTATGATAAAAAATGGCAGAAAAAGGTACGTAGATAATATATTTTTATAATTATTTTGTTTGTTATATCGTTGTTGATGATTATTTTATCTTACAATATTGTTAGAGTTTAATATGTTTATAGATATGAACGATAAATTAATTAGAAAATATAAATGAACCATGGAGGTGAATATATAATACCTTCATGAAATGAACAACATGAACAAATAGAAAATGTCTTGACACTTTATTGATCAACAATTAGTGGTAAATATATTTAATTATTGTAATTTAATTTCATTTGTTTATTTTCAACAATTTGTTAAAATATTTTTGTGAATATGAATTACAGATATTGTTGAATATATTAAATCTAATTATTACTTACATGGAGGTTGAATAAACTAGCATGTATTGTAAAAATTAAGATGAAAATTAATGTATTTAACAACAACATGTCATCAAATCAATGTCGTGTCATAATAAAGTAGGTTTTTATAGTTTTTTTGATTATATTTCATGATGATGATTGTTTATTCATCTGTTATTTTATTGAATTTTTATTTTTTATTTTTACAGATTGTTATATTGTTTTCAATTGGAATGCTTGATGTAACTGATGATTTATTGACATACAAAAGAGAAAGTTTAAAGAAATAATATTAAAAATAAATTGGTTGTTTTAACAAAGACAGCAAATTATACTGATGATGATAGTGTATACATTCAGATAAAAAATAACTATTATCAGATAATGTATACTTCAACATCAAACAATATGCATCTGTAACAAGTCCAAATGAAGATGAACATCATAGGAAATTAATCTTTGTTAGTATTACTGTTTAAATTATTTTTTAAATGCTTAATTTAATTATAAAATTTTAATGATAAAAATATTTTTCATCAACAGAAGACAATCAAGAGAATCAGGAGCAAAGAAGGATGCTGCTTTTTCTAAAAATATAATCATCTTGGAATCAACTGCCACTGGTCGAAAATACTCGATGAAGTATATTCTTTTGAATAGAAAAAATTCTATACCATTTGTATGGACCAACTGCAGCTTCATCCAGCATCTGGATACATAGATGTCATTTTCATCCAACAATACTTGAGTGAGTTTTATCATTTAATAAATAATTTAAACTAAACAAATCTAAACTAACTCTGGTATAAATTTTACCTTAAAGTTTGAATTTAATTTAACATAAATTTATTTATATAAATAAATAACAAACTCAGACTTATCTAATAATCATCAATCAATTTTAAATATATAATTAATCTTTGTCGGTTTAAATAACATGCTAAATATAATTTAAATTGGTAAAAAAATATTTAAACAAATTACTCCATGAATTTCGTAAAAAAAAAAAAAAAAGAACAAGAAACTTCTTGTTAATAACTCAACCACCCTTTACACCCCCTCGAAAAGTGCATCAATAACTTCGGTTTAAAACATCTCACAATAATTACAAATATATTATTTTTTTGTTCCAAAAATTTAAAAAAAAAAAACAATAACATTATAACTTTATCTTTTAAATTTAATCTGAATTTTTTTTTTTTTTTTATATATTCGATACGTAATTTGTAACACTCTGTTTACGGAAATCGTTATAGAAAATTATTTAAAGAGTCATCAATAGAACCGTGAAAAGATATCCAGCAGTGAGACTATTTTATCTTGAAAAAAAAAAAATAAAAAAAATAATGGTTTCCAAGATTTGTTCAATAGATTTTGCTTCCGGGTTTTTCCATCTTTTTTATTTCGCTATTTCCAAATAAATTTAAAAAAAATAAAACATTTCAACCGACTATTTGACTAAAAAAAAATTACACAAATATATTTTTGATTTAAAAAAAAAAATCTACAATTCAATTGCTAGAAAAATAATTGAACAAACTATTATAAAAAAACAAAATAAAATTATTATTTTTAAATATAAATAATAACAAAATAATTAGAGTATAAAATTAAATGTTGATGAAATATACAAAATATTAAAGTTTGAAAATTTTCAATAGTTGATAAAGTCAAAGAGGTTTGAAATAACAGTGGGGGTAGTTTAGCCTTAGGGTTAAATAAGAGGAGGCACCATCATGATTTTATATATATATCAACATGTACAAGTTGATATATATAAAAGGGGATGAAAAGAGTTTCAAGGGGCGTATTCATATAGGTATATATAGTAAAGAGAATGTTGAAGCCATTACAGGGTACAAAGCTGCCACCAGATTGCCGACGTTAACCCGTAACTTTTCTACTCTCTTCATTTGTATTCATGATTTAAATTCAATTGGCTTTTATCCTGGTATATCCCGCTGGCTATGCTTATCTAGCCAAAAGAATATATACAGACTTTTTTTATTTTTAATTTTAAAGTTGAAATTTAAATATGAAAATTTAAATATTTTTTATATAAAATATATATTGTATTTTTTAAAAAAATATTATAGTTGAAATATTTTACATAATATTAACTATTTTTAATTAAAAAAAATATTTATATATTTTAGTAAATTTTTAAATTATCATTTTTTCAATAAATATAAATAAATTTTTCATAAAATTTAAGGATAAAATATAAATTAATCTTAAAAAATGTTATATTAAATTGGTTAATTTTTATTATATATCATTAATTTTATGAATGTTTATTTATTAACGTAAACATTATTTAATTTTCTAGAAAATAAAAATAAATAAATGAACATATATTGAACTAGTCTAGCCAAAGCCATATGTGTTTTTCATCATGTTTTATATTGAACATGTTCCGTAAATATAATAAAATTTACGCTTCTTAATCAGCCCCTTATTAAAACACCCTCACACCTATTTTGTTGTTATTTTTATTTTTCATTTTCTTTATTATATTTGTCATCAATCTATAATATTATTATATATATTTTTTTATATATTTGTTTGTTAATTGTACATTTATGATATTTTCATCTTCACATATGTGATATCAATCACGATTTCAACATTTAACCCCTCGACCTTTTATCTATAAAATAAATATCAAATCTCTAAATCAAATAGTTTTTGATATTTCGTGACACAACAAGATTCTATTGTCTATATATTTAAAATATTTTTTTAAAGTCATTCAAAACAATTCAAAGCTAAGAAAATGTTTCATGTTTTCTAAATAAACTTTCACCTAAAAAGAACAAAAAAAATTTACAATACTATTATTTCGTTTTTTTTTTTTTTGTAGAAAATATAGTCCAATGTTTTTTTTTTTTATTTTTTCGAGAGCATGTTTTGTGTGTTTTTAAAAAGAAAATAAAAAAACATTGTTAAATGACTTTTTAAAATAAACATGTAACCTTCAATTGTAATTTAATAAAAAATAATGCACCGAAAAAGGTCACATTATCTATTTGAGATGTTAAAAATTGCGAGGTCAAAATTTTATTTTTTGTCGTGTTAAAAACTAAACTATTTTACTACTTTAGTAGTTTAGTCACTCACTGAATTTAATTCTTGTTCTTGTTATACTTGTTACATATATAATAGTGTCCATATCTTTTTGGATCTTTTTTTTTTTTTTTTTTTTTCCTATTGTTTGGATAATTTTCCGTGGGGCCCTCCTATTGATATACTGAATAAACTATCGTTACACTGTATTGCAACGTTTTTACGTAAAACATGTGTATATATTTTAAGTAAAATAAATGTGACACATCAGGTCACGTATGTTTTTGCTCATGTTTTTAGCAGAATGACAATGACAAAAATATATTTTGCTCCAAAACTATTTTGAGCTTTTTTTTCTTTGTCACCTCCTGGACATTTTAACAACTTAATTTTGACCTTTTTTTTTTTCATTTAAGTTAAAAAAAAAAAAAAAAATCACTTTGCAATTGTTGAAATTTTGATTTGGGTTATGTTTACTTGAAACTAAATACTTTGACGCGCCCATGTTACGCTTTAAATGTTTCATCTTGATTTTTTTTCAATTCTTCTATTTTAAAAAAAATAAAAGGGAGTATAATATTGGAGCCAAATATATATATATATATATATGCTTTAGATTTTTTCATCGTGCCCTTTTTTTTTTTTAGTGTTCTTTTTTTTTTTTATTCATGTCGGCATGTCGTAATGCATGGTCCACCAGAATCGGGAAGCTACTGAAAATGAATGTGAGACCTTGGAGCTTGCAATATAACAAAGCATCAAAGTTACCGAAAACCAAAAAAACAGAGCAAAAAAAATATACCTATGTCTTTTTCATCTCAGTTACAAGGAAGTGTGACTTGGCACGCGCAATATCCTCGTTTTTTTTTTTTTTTTTTTAACTATTTTATTTTTTTGTTCGATCGACATGGAAGTATTGGCGTTGACGAATCTCTTTAGGCCCCTGTTGTTGTAAGCATTTATAGTATTGGTTTTTTTATTTTATTTTTTTATTTTTACGAAAAAATACCGGAAGATATGTTAGCTCAGAGGGGTCACTCAGAGTTCGAGACCCCCAGTCAGGCAAATTGAACGCTGGAGGTCTTTTTTTTTTTTATTTTTTGCTTTAGCTTAAATGGGTATTCTTTTGATCGAATATATTTTTTAGACTTTCATGGTCTGCCTCCTAAAGAACTTCCGACAACAACCTTCGACAATTCCTAATGACCATGATCATCGGCATTGAAGGACATCAGGACATGTTTTTTTTTATTTATATTTCCCAAAAATACTTTTAACGCTCATTATCGTTTGAACCATATATTATTTTGTGTAAAAAAAAATTTTAGATTCTTTGAAAAATTAGAGTACTTATGAGCTTTTTTTTAAGTGAAATGTTTTGAATAGTTATATTCAGTTGGTAAATTATTATTTAATAAAGAGTTTAATAGTTTTTAATAAAGGTTGTATTTTTTATCAAATTAAATTTTTTTTGAACGAATTTGTCGAGCTTTTTTTCTGCAAAAAAACTTGAGTCTTTTATTCAGTTTTTCTGTGACTTTATTGATTAATTTTTTTAAATTAAAATCAATTGTAATTCTTCATTTTATTGCTATTAATTTTTGTTGATATTATTGATACATAATTAACTGGCTTTCGAATTTTTTATTTGACAAATTTGTCGAGTTTTTATAACGATTTGAATTTAGATACAAATCAGTTGGTAAAAACATCATAAAAAATGAAAATAGATAATTTCAAGTTCAACAATTATTTTCAAGTGAGCTTAAAAATATTTAGATAAAAAAAAAACGAGGAATTTTTTCCTTTTTTTTTTGCAAAGTCCTAAATACTGTGTCGTCCTTGACGTCATGTGCTTCAATAGATCCCCTGTGATTTTATATTATTCTTTTACATTGTACCTAATAATGCAGACACTGCAACTGTGTAGCTTGTCTATTTTTTTTTCTTTTTTTTTTTTTTTTACTGCATTTTTGACCCAAAATATTTTATCTCTCTTACACCAACTGTTATAACCACGTAACTTTAGAGACCCCCAGTGATCTCAAAACTATGGACACCAAAAATGACAAGGACTCAAAAAAAAATAAAATAAAATGAAAAAAAATACGAAGCACTTCAACAAACTTTCATATTTACAACATTATACATTGTTGGCGCCATTGAAAAGCTTCTCTTTTGGAATTTTTTTCATCTTTTGTAATGACAAAAAAAAAAATATTTTTCTTTTCAATAAAATGACTCACTTATTGCTCGAGGATTTCACTGAATGTCCCTGAAATATGAAAACGAGGTCAAAAATTTACTTGATCTATATTACAAATAAAAAACAAATTTCTTTTTTATAAATAACAAATAAATTACATAATAATTTAAAAAATATAAATTTAAAAGTTTATGGAAAAAAAAGCACAGTATTTATCTGAATTGATTGATGAGCATAATGAAAGTGTTCTCATTCACATTAACGTGGCTTT